>JAAXOA010003767.1:0-11062 GCA_036561885.1 Salina celebensis
GTCTGAAATTTGGATTATATTAATTATTGTAATTTGCCGTAAAACACTAAATTATGTCAAAGGTTTACATACACAAGGTGTTGTGGCTGTTGTGAATAACGGAGACGCTGGATCATTCGGATACACCAACGGCGGGATCTGAAGATGACGACGCTCATGTAATGGGACAGGATTTGGCCCTGAAGCCGGTAAATTTGCCCCTGAACCCGGTAAATTTGCCCCTGAAGCCGGTAAATTTGCCCCTGAAGCCGGTAAAGTTGCACCTGAAGCCGGTAAATTTGGTCCTGAAGCCTGTAAGTTTGGCCTAGGATTTGATACCTCAGTTTGTTGTTGTTGTGAATTTATATCCAAGACGTTTTCATATGTGAGTACCATTGATGTTTCTACAATACACAATAGAATGTTTCAACAATTGATTGTAACGTTTTGTAGTAAAATATTCCTTTTATTTTAAGATGGAACTTACCGACTGTGGCGATAGCTGTCACTGCTCCATACACTTCTGCCACCATCCACAGCTCCTTGGAAACGTCAACCCCGGTAAGGAACTCGCCACCGCATTTCTCATCAACGCCATACAAAACCGATCCATTTTTGTCAACCTTCATACAAATTACAGTCCCTACGTTGATAGGGTGCAGCTGGACACGTTTCAACCAAAATTCTGCAGAATCCTCCAGATCTGAGGGTAGATGTTGGAGAGGAAATGGTTTACATTTAACTTTTTGAGTCCCCCGTGACCTTTACGATTTTAAAATTATTTTGAAGTCACCTCTTGCCAAAGGAACGACGCTTGATTTAAATGTCATGGGGTCACAGGAAGTAAAACCGATTCTCAATGATCCATGAAAATTAGTTGTAGTTTCAGTTATTTTGAGTGCGACCTAAAAAGTTTTAAAAATAAAAATACGCATATAATCGAGGATTTTAAAATACTGACTATAAAACAAACATAGGTACACAATTAGTTTAGAACTTACAACTTCATTTACGCGAACGGGCCTATAAGAGAAGACAAGGCCATGTTCAAAATATTCCTCATCCCGTTTAGCCTCGTTAAAGTTATTCGCGAAGGTAATAGCTTTACCCCGAACAGAGATGGAAATACATGTCAGTCTCCAGAATGCTTTCTTCTACCACAACATCCTCATATTTTTGAGCAGTAGTTCGGAGCTTCTCCTCCACCCCCAATACGCTTGAAAACTGCGAACTTAATCTGTAAACACAGAATCAATCAACATATTGTCATTAAGTTAGGGCTACACAATTAAAAATTTAATAATTTCCTTCACGCACCCTCTTACTAAAAACATGGTAGAGCTATAAATTAGGTTTAAAATCTCAGTGCAAATTAGACACGACGCAATCAGTCTCAAAAATTAAAATAGATTTGAAAAGGGTGTGATTCAGTATGTACTTCAATCTAGCTGGATACATAGTTTTCACGGTTATATTTTTAATGTACAAAACAACGACCAATGAATGCAGTAGTGTATGAGGTGTAGATTCACTTTCAATAGTTCTAAGGATTTGTGTCAAGCAGACAGTTTTCTTTTACTAAAATGTTCCATCCAGCCAACCAACGGGAAAAGCTATCAAATGTAAAATATGCTAATTGACAATGTCAAATGTCTGAATGCTTGAAATTTGTTTATTATGAAAATATGCATACCTTTAGATTCATATTCATTTCATGTAAGTAGGGAGGGATGAAGAGATTCAATCCATCAATTATCCTGTTACATGCTAGTTTTGGTGTTAGAAAAATACAATCTTCATTAAAACGGTTTAAAAATCTAGGGTGTATGCCCTCAGTTGCTCCAAACGATGAATAGTTTGATCTTTGCATTTTCGGCCTGCCAAGGAAATTACACGCGTTCAATTCTCGTTAAATCAACTGATCTAAGCATAAATATTGCATCCAAACGATAACTAATTTGTTTAGTATCTGGAAAATAAATTGTTATGGTCACTGCGGATATTTTAGAATTCAACCTTTCCTTCCTGGAAAATGATTTTTTTGATGAAAGACGTGCGTAAAAACAGCATTTGTGCAACAGAGTTTAATTTGTTAGTTACGAAACAGGCGTTCATTCAAAGCCATGCGAAAGTACAGTACTCTTGAATACTAATGCAAAAATAAAATTGTATTCATTACCGGCTGCTGTTGCTTTAATATAATTATCTAAACGGCATAACTTGTTGTTCCAGTTAGTCATGTGTCATGCTACAAATATTGACAACAATACGCTATGAGATCGCTATCGTTTTATTTTCACGGCTTACGTTTAATGATTAACTATTCGTCCTCTGGTTTTAGCTTCGCTTCCAAATAAATTAGCACCATAACATAACGGGTCAGTGCCCTTGCATTTCGAAAGATTCAGTCGCCATGTCCACTTGCATTTTTTCCTAAACATTCATTTGATTTGTCGCCATGGCTGATGCACCATCTTTACCCTTGGACTGTAAGTTCTAATGTCACCATTCATTCATCCAATCTGAGTTTTAATTGATAGGTTTCTTATGCAGCTCCAAGAATTGCAGGAGGAGTGACGGCTCTTCCAGGAGAATTCCCCCATAATGTAGCAATCTACCCTATCCACGATCCTGACGCAGTATACTGTGGGGGAACAATCATAAGCCCCTTACTAGTCCTAACGGCTGCCCATTGTCTTGAAGATCTGTTGCCAGCAGATATCAGGATCATTGCTGGAGAACATAACCGCACAAACCGTTCTGGTTTTGAGCAAGTCCGTCTCGCCAAACATCTCTATACACATGAAAACTTCACGAGAAATTCACCCGGTGGACTTGTAAACGACATAGGAGTAATTATGTTGAAAAGTCCGTTTGTTGTAACAGACCGTGTCAAACCTATTGAACTACCCAAAAGCGATGAAGAGTTTGAAGGAAAAGCTACAATTATGGGGTTCGGTGTGGTCCCAGAGCTTCAGGAATTCCGGAGTGATAAGCTTCGCAAGGTAGACCTTCCTATCGTAACGGAAGACGAGTGTCGCCAGAATTACAGTTCAATTCAGGCTGAAATCAATGACGGGATGATGTGCGCAGGAGCGCCGGGGAAAGACTCTTGTGATGGAGATTTAGGGGGAAGCTTAGTCTGTACAAGAAGCAACTCTACGGATTTGGTACTTATGTGGAATATCATCTTGGGGTTATCGATGTGGCAGTCCAGTTTTTCCAGGAGTTAACACGAAAGTGTCGAAATACATTGACTGGATTAATAATGCAGAAACCGTTATGGGGTAAATCATTTGCAAACTGATTAACGGGTGCCATTAAATGAGATTGAGATTATGTATTATATTTCTGGAAACAGTGACCGGCTCAAATGTAGAAGTCAAGAATTTGCATGTTCCAAATCTGGGAAATGTATTGCCAGAGCGTACATTTGTAATTCAATTTCCGACTGTGAAGACGGCGAGGATGAAGCAAATTGCCCCAATGTTGTTCCAGCAAGTTGCAAAACTGACGAATTTAGGTGTAACGATGGAGACTGCGTTCAGAACAAGTTTGTTTGTGACTTTGATAATGACTGTGGAGACGGATCGGATGAATCAAAATGTCCATGAAGTTGACTGGACCTGTACCGAGAGTGAATATCAGTGTGGCTTTGCTGGAAGGTGTATCCCAGTAAGATTGCTGATAATGTTTTGTTGGTGTTTCAAAAATGTATTTAAGCACATGAAAACTTTTCTTTTAATTAGGCTGCCTATAAGTGCGATGGAAGAGTAGATTGCGATGACTTTTCTGATGAACGAGGTTGCTCAGGAAGCGATAATCAGACTACGCCCGTGGCAGCGGAAAGTTTTACAACTGATTTACCAGTGACGTCAACTCAATCTTCAGTTGCTGCAACAGAACAATCATTCACCGAAACTACCAATTCATCGGCCATAATTCTTGATTACAGGGAGAGAGAATAAATATCGTATTTCTTCATTGTTTGTCAAACGCTGTCAGAGAATGAACGTTTAAAAAAATTAAAACTAGGTGGCGAAATGATGTCAAATGACACCCCACTTGCCACTTACCATATAACACCATATTTGAAAATTTTGACATTTGACACTGGCCGTTGTCTATTCCCGATGGGCCCCAAAACACAATACATAAATCAAGCTGGTGAAACGCAGTCGAATGACACCCCACTTGCCATACCAAACTAAATATAAAACGTTTGACCTTTGACCCTGGCCATGGCGTAGTAATAGTATAGATGGACGTTCAAGCGAAGGATATTAGCTGCTCATGCATTTTTTAGTAGTTTGCGCTTCTAGAATGCAGCCGTCATGAGACGGGTACCATTACTGGTAAGATATGACTGAATTAAAAGTCGTAATTAAATCGGCTAGGATACTGTACTGGATGGTTTTTGACTACTGGACTTCATTTTGTAGTAGTTTTGAAGTAAAGTGCAACTCAAGTAAAAATCCGAATAAGATCGACCACTGGATGGTGACGGCAACGGCACTTCATTCTGTAGTAGTTGAAGTAAAGTGACAATGAAGTAAAAAATCAGAATAAGCCAGCACTACTACTGGCTGGATCTTTACTGCACTTCTTTATGAAGTAGTTGAAGTAAAGTGCTACTAAAGTAAAGGTCAGAATAAGATTATTTTAACTTCAACTCTACTGCGTTGCGTTAAGTGATAAAAGTTAAGAAAAGACAAATTACGGATTACGGACGCAGGCACATCGAATTAATAGTTTAGATCCTTTGTCAGTGGCATGATATTTTACATTTTTGCTGGATTTGAATTTCTTGACATTTTCTTTTAACGTTTGCAAACCACCAACAAGATAAGCTTGCTACGTGTGCTTGGTGTGGAGTTTGGTTGGTGTTGGTGTCATCCTTGTATTCATTCAGATTTTGTAGGAGCACTTCACTACAAAAAACCAGCGCAGCGACGAGTTTCTAATTTGCATGTTTTCGATTTGTGGCTGTTGTTTGTTTTCTTCAATGTGCCGTGTCTCAAATTTCTCAATTGTTTGAAGAGAATTGTTTTTCAGTTTCTTGACATGAAAATGAATTCTTCGAATTAGAATGCGCACAATAAAACTTGAAATGCGCTGTCAACTTTAAGTCGATTTTTCAGAGACCTTTTAGCCGAAGTTACAATATTTTAGTTAGCAGACCAGTTGAAACATTAGCCCAATTTTATTGAAGTGAACGACTCAAGTTAAAAGGCAAATTAATATAATCAGAATGGACGACCCAGACTGTAGGCCGGTGGGCACCTACAGCGCTGATGAAATTGAGCTCAGGGATGGTAGAGTATGGAGGAATGGACCTGCGCGTCTCATTTACGATATCGTTGGGATCGACAAGGATTGCACTAATCTTGATTACAGTATGGTATATCAGACAAAAGAAGACAATGTGCCATATGACGAGCTGGCGACTAAACAAGCAGTTGAATCCATTTTAGAAGAGAGCTGTAAGTAACTTCATGTGTTCCGTGTGGTCTATTTACGTAATTGTTGCATGGAAACAAATCAATGTCTTTCATTAACTTACTTACTTAACTTACTTACAGGCTCGGGTGACGAAAGAGTAGAGTATGGAGGAATGGACCTGCGCGTCTCATTTACGATATCGTTGGGATCGACAAGGATTGCACTAATCTTGATTACAGTATGGTATATCAGACAAAGAAAGACAGTGTGCCATATGACGAGCTGGCGACTAAACAAGCAGTTGAATCCATTTTAGAAGAGAGCTGTAAGTAACTTCATATGTTGTGGTCTATTTCCGTAATTGTTGCATGGAAACAAATCAATGTCTTTCATTAACTTAACTTACTTACAGGCTCGGGTGACGAAAGCCATCTTACAATTGATGAAAATGTCAACCCTCCTGTGAATGCGAGTTTCCACCAGGATTATCATGCTGTGTCAAGCGAACAAAGTGACGATTCATTTGAATCAAGTGTTCCTCACGGCTCAAAAAGTTCAATTGCTGATAAAGTCGCACTTGTATCGCTTATGGAAGTTATGAAACAAATGAAGCATGATAGCCACCGAAGTTGCGACATATTTAGTGAACAGAAACAATCGACATGCAGAATGGAAGAAGAAACTGTCGAATTGGTTACAATGTCTAACTGGGAAGAAAACGTTGTTTGGGACGCACAAACAATGAAGCAGAAAGAAATTCCAAAAGAAAAGCTCAATTTTATTGGCTGGTGCCCTCTAGAAAATTCGAAGTGCCCCGAAGTCAATATTGATGAGAATCATTCTTTGTTCTCATTTGAAAACAAGGAATTAGTTACTGGATCATGGATAGATGATATAAACTTGGGACGTAACTGACGTAAACAATCGTATGCCACCAGTGCCTTGCGTTGATGAAGATTTACATGTCAATTATAAAATCAAAGAGGAAAAGAAACTTAATTTCGAAAGCAAAAGTCATCCTATCGCCACCAAGAAGCAGCAGCCGCATTCTTTGAAGTCCAAAATGTTGCTGAAGAAAACTGGATTCCTGAACTGGTCAGGCAAGCATAGAAAGGAAGAGGATATAGAAGAGAACGCCCCTGCTACATCCACCTCTTCCAGTAGTTTTGATTACGACAAGTCCTACAACATTTCCAACGACGAGTATTATACCTATAAGGCTAAAGATAGTCAAGCGGACTTCAACGTGTTTTTGCATTCTGTATTGGTGAGACAGTTAAAACCTCCGTTTGTTTACATGCACTTGACCGAAGACCAACTTCGTCATTTCCATCGTCCCAAACTCTCCTTTTCGACGTTACCTCCACCGTACACGCAGGACAGAAAATACACTATAATTTCCGTTGCCAAAAGAATCCACGCGAAAGAAAACGAAAGCAAAAAGTTATTAGAGAAAGGAATGACAGTTCTCTTTGACAAACCTATTGATCTTTCTGGACGAGATGGAGAGATACTTTTTGTCGAGAATTCGGAGGAACATCCATTATTGCTTAGTAAAGTTGGTATGTGCTCCAAAATTGTTAACTTTTACAAGCGTAAATCGCACAAGAAAGCGTTGCCTGGCCCGCCATCCATACCACATAAGTATGGAGAACTGAAAATGATTCCGGACCCGTCCTATCAGTTCTTAGGATCATTGCAAGCAGGAGAAGTTCTTTCTACGCTTACTAATAACATGTACAGCTCACCAATTTACTGGCACGATCCAAAAGAAACGGATTTTTTGTTGATATGCAGCAAAACCACAGGCTTCATGATAAGACCATTCAATGGAATGTTTGTTGCTGGCCAACAATGCCCCAAGATGGAAGTTCCTGAACCGAACTCAACTAAGGCAAAAGGAATCGTAAAAGATATATTTCTGGCATTTGTCTTCCGGAAGTTCCGGGAGTACAGCCAGAGTAAAGACGAAAAGGTGTCTTCTCCACGGATAAGCATCGATCTCATATTACGTCATTTCCCGTCGTTAACTGAGTCATCTATCAAGACAATGTTGAGAGACATTTCGGAAGTAATCAAAGTGAAAAACGTGACGTATTTTGAGCTGAAATCAGGACATGTTATCCCGACAGAATTGGACCTGGAGGAGAAAGTACCCCCAGAGCTTGCGTGTGCGTATCACAGTCTATTAGCTGGTGAACAACGGCTTCGTGATGCGGGACTCCACTCAGTGCTCACTTTAACAGACGAAAATGTTACGGAGGAAGTTGATGTGAAGAAACCGAAAAAAGTTAAAAGCAATCTGGTACTAGATGGACAAGTATCTCAGCAGCATCCGACGCCGGCATTAAATGAAGAAATTTTATCTGCTCCCTGGAATACAACTGCTGCATTTCTTTCTGCTAAACAGGGCAAATGCTTGCTTCAAGTGGTTGGTCCTGCGGACCCAACAGGATGTGGAGAGGGAATGTCGTACGTCCGTGTCCCCAAACGAAGTAACATTGGAGTTGGACCATCAGGGAATACTGCAGAATCTCAGGCCGGGACTAGTGGCCAAACTGGAACTGGTGGACGTGGACGTCCACGTGCAAATCAACCGAAGACTGGAAGCAAAGACGGTGATCTGCGAAAACTTTCTGCCAAGAATGCGAAAGGATTGCTAAGAAAGCATCAAGTCCCAGAGGACGCAATTCAAAAGCTATCAAGATGGGAACTTATCGATGTTGTGAGGACGTTTTCAACCGAAAAAGTTATGAGTGGAGAGCAAGTAGACAAAGCTATGGCTAAATACTGCAGGGAGAAATCGTTCAATAGTGTTGCCATGAACCAAGAGAGGTATAAAGAAGCTTGTCAGCAAGTTTTCGAGCTTCAGAACAAAGTTCTCGCGTCACAGGAGATTCTTACGTCAGAAGATGAAGATTCCGAAGAAGAAGGAAATGAAGCCGTGCTTGACTCCGAAGGTTGCCCAGGATCTCAGGATATTGAAAGGTTGGGGAAGCAGATTGAAAGCATTTTGTCTGGTAATGCTGACATGGATCGGTTGACGCATGACGAAGAAGAGAGGGAACGTTTGGAGCTTCAAAAGATGATGTTGGGCGGAATCAAGTCGAAAGACGCTGAAGCAGCTAGAAAGCTAGAGGAAGAAGCACGTGTTGATAAAGAGAAAGCTGAAAGTAAGAACAGCACTGAGGAGATGATTGCCGACTTGATCAACAATCCGGGTAAGGTTTTAAGCATCACAAGAACCTATAAGGAAGAAGGAAAACTTGTCGATAAAACCGAGGTAATCAAAAATACTATGGTAATCGCGGCTTATCTCCGTATTCGGAACACGAAAACCGAGGCCTTTATCAAGACCTTTTTGCAAAAAGCGGACAAAAGGGACAAGAAAGCGAAAAAGGAAAGAGAACGAATTCGCCAGGTGCGAGTTTCGGAGGAAATTGTGAAAACACCGGAAATTCCCAGCAAGAAACGGAAGCTGGAGGCCGAAGATGAATACTTTCCGAACAATGAAACCAAAAAGAAGGCAATAAGGAGAGTTTCCACCTCAGGACGAGGTAGAATTTGTGGGGCTTGTAAACAGCATGGTCATATGAAGACTAGCAAACTTTGCCCCAACTTTCACGAAACCAAGAAGAAAATGGACGAAAAAAAGAAACTGCAGAGTGATGGAGAATCACTTTCACCAATGGATGAGAGCAGTATCACATCGCCACGGAATGCAACTACAGACAGGACCCTTTCCGGATCGAGCTCGGAAGATACAGAAAGTTCTTCTGAAGAGAGTTCTGATGGAGATTCTGACATTGATGACTATTTTCTTGGAAACGGTAACTATCAAATTAATGAATCTTCTCTGACACCATCGCATGCAGGTGTTTTTGGAAGGCATGATGGAGTGAAACTATATCTCAAAAAGTCTTTGATACAACCTTATGTTCAACAGGCGAGGGAGGAGGAACTTTTAAAAGATGAGCTGGAAGTTGCCAAGGCGTTAGTTTATATGTCCCACGGTGGCCCGCGATTAGGGAAACCCATTTTGAGTAAACAGAATAAAAAAGAACCCACGACCCTTAAAGTATATGAATATGAAGTACAAAAAGACTGAAGTGGACCGGTGAATTTCAGTAAATGTAGGGGATTGGGTTGCCTTTAACTACGTATTATAATTAGTATTTATAGTCAGTTCATCCAATGATGCCAAACAGGCCACATTTTATTTTATTGAAATAATTGAATGTATCTACTATGTGCGATGGTATGATTCTTACTTTATTGATTGCATGGCGAAACGTTTTAATTAATTAAGACTCAACTCGTGTTAAAGTAACCAGTATATTTAAACTTGTATTGCTTAATATGAGATTGAAATAAAAATAACAATATTAAAAAGTAGTAAAACTCGCAGACAAGAATATGAGTACTGAAAGCGAGACTTTTTTGAATTGATAAAGTATGACAATTCAATTGTGCCAGTTCAATTCTTTCGTGTTCATTCCATCGCTAGTTTCAGTTTCTCATTGTTGTGCGTTGTGCACCGGTCTATTCTTGTTTTGTTCTCTGTTAGTCTACTTTCTAAAAGAAAATACTTTCACCCAGCTATGAGTTTAGTCAATGGTGAATGGCTATGACTATTTCAAACTTCATCTTCGTCGACATAATGATAGCTGCTATAGGCTAGTTATGGAATTCGACAAGGCCATACTTTGATGCTAATATGCATTGATTGATCTGAAGAAAATGTCTTTCATGTTTTGTTACGAAAAGTACGATCTCTTGGTTTCTGTGACAATTCATGCAACCCATTTCGGGAGAATTTCTTTATGCGATGCTACGCTACACGGCTCACGCCAAATGTTTGTTACCATTGGTTAACTTCAAAATCAAGATGTACATAACCTACGCCCAGAACCAAGAATTAAATACTCACTCTGGTACTAAGTTTTCGTCTTAATCACAGTCCGTAACTTTATTCAAATACTACCAAAGTACTGAAACATAGTTAAATAAATAGTCTATCCTAAATGTACTCTAAATTCAACCATTAACAAACATTTTAACCACTATCAATGCAATTCACTAATAAGTTGATCAAAACATGTATTTTTCTTTGTCATTGATTACATCTCTAACAATCTAACAAAAAATGGCAAACAGCACCATATCACTTTGCTGCACATACACAAAATACTTTAACCACATATAACACAATCATCAAAATCCTTGTCTACATAGATTTTAGTAAACCTCGTGGAATGAGATCGACGAAATCACTGACAATTAAGTTATCAGTTTGTCCATTTCTAGCTGCCTTGTTATAAAAGCACCACTCCGCAATTCCATCTTTCACATTCCACACAATAATTGAAAAAAATTTGCTGATTTTTAGCACAAGTACTGTGTATACATTTCTACATTTTTGTTTATGGCGAAACATTATCTAGACTGGCTACTCATGACTCTTTTTTTTACAACACTGCTATACCTGAGAAGGTAACAATATCGTACCAGCTTAATTTTTTTATCTCACAATTTGTAGTCTAGGCAGATTTTCCTTCCTAGAGGACCCGCTTATGTTCTCGACTGGTGGCAAATGGTCGCATTAATTCAATGGTTAGAAATGGGTTCAAGCATTGTTTAA
>JAAXOA010003768.1:0-11061 GCA_036561885.1 Salina celebensis
TCGTGCAAGCCTTTATGTATAGAATCCATGGTACCGACGTAAGTGACGCTGGACTCCTTGGACTAGGCTCAGTAACAACTGAAGAATTGAGACTTGAAGACGCAAAAAACCAGTCCGTTGTACCACGAATTCTTGAAGGAGCGAAAGGGAATCCCGCTACGGAATAGGAATTTATGGCGCAAAAAACTCGAATCAGGGTTCAGGGTGACAATTGACTATTAGTCAAGGACTCAGAGAGCACAAATGATTAGGTCAGGGGGTTCTATCGATATTGGGAATAAAAATAATTTGTCATTATAAAAACTGTTTACTTTCATTGTGCGAATTAAGTTGAAAAGATTGCGTAATTAGTCGTATGTTCAAGACGGAGAAACTGTCAGGTTAAACGGCTTTATCGAAATCGGGAACAAAAACATTTTGATATACATTGAGCAATTAACTTGTCCATTGACTAAATAACGGGGCATGCAAAAATCTTGAAAATTGGCCCTAGAGGTCCTTTGTGATCCTAAGAGACGACGAGCGCTGCCACACAAATTGCTACGAATGCGGTAGCACGGCTACTGAAATCCGGGATAAATGATTTGCATGCAGCCTAATTTATAACCTTGGAATTAGATCACCTCAAATAATTATAAGCTAACTACAATAAAGTTCATATTCCAGGCATTTACCAATTACTTTTACAATTTATTGCATGCTTTAATTCAAAGTGCGTAAAATGCGTTGTGCCGATTCAATCCGTATTAGAAGGAATGGTAGTCTCTTTCGAAGAAGGTCATAGGATGAAAACCTTACAGGAGACAAAAGTGGGTCATAGAAATTGTTTTTTGAATGCCTTGCTACGGATAAATGAATGTAACAACAAGGTTAAATAATCATCGCTGCCTATACTGCCAGATTTTTACAGGGGACTGTTTTCCTTGTTCTCGACATTTGTTTCGACCGCTGAGCATAAAGAATCATATTTCGTAACACGGACGGTATAGATTTCTGCTTGTTTTTTAAAAAAGTTTTTACAATAGGCTCGTTTTTATAGTTAAGCAACCTCATTCATAAAATATATTGTTCGGACAAGACATTTTATGTAACTCTAGGTACTTTAATGATTACGAGGACATGTTTCGCAACGTCTTTGTTATAAAGTATACCATTACATATCAGACTCCTTCCGCGAAGGGAAGAGGATTTTCTGTGAACACAGACTTACAAGTAAAATAACTTTTCCGAATCTGCAAGTGGTAGTAGTGCAACTTGTATGATTAACCTTAAATGTTATTAGCATTCAAATCCATCCAACAAGTTTGTTGTCCCGAGTTGTTTTGGACTTCCAGAACGTCTTTTATTGTGAAGCAAGCTTATCGAATACTCTCAAATCCTACATTCCCCGCTCCTCTGTTTATTTATACTCTGGGATGTCGTACAGCTTCCCACCAAGCATCAAATTATCGAAAACTCTTTTGCTTTCGGGCAATTAATGCTCGTTGTTTTGGATCTGAGCATTTCGATAATATTTACAACCAAACAATCCGATCTTTGTCAATCGCGTAATGAGCTCCTCCAGCATTACATTGCCGGACGTTTCCGTGCTCAAAACATAACTCACCTTCACAGGGAAAGGCAGATAAATATTACCAGGGAGCAAAAAAAAATGAATTTAATTATGCACTTCCATGATTTATATTCAATTTGCTTAATTTATCACTCTGGATTTAGGTCAGCCAACATAATTACAAGCTTACCCCAATAAAGTTCATATTCCAGGCACTTACCAATTAGTACGACAATTAATGACATGCTTGAATTGAAAGTGCGTAAAAAACGTTGTACTGGAACAATCCGTATTAGAAGGAATGGTAGCCTCTCTCTAAAAGAGTTATAGAATGATAAACTTACATCACAAAAAGTGGGTCATAGAAATAGCTTCCATTGTTTCGTGTTATGTAACAAAAAATTTTATGTAACAATTAACTTCTTAAATTGGTTTTTTTTTGTAAACCAATTAACGTTCCTATGTAACAGTTTCAAACGTGCCGTGTGTTCTTTGGTGTTCTAGAGTATTCTGCGGCTAGTTGTGTGCAGGACAGATGCAATTAATAAGATCTTTTTTGAAAACTGACCGGAAAGGGGCAAAATGACTTCGAAAATTCAGAGGCAGTCTTTCAGGCTCTATGAAACGCTGACAGATTTGTACTTGTGTCATTGGCCTATTCGCTGGAATTCGGACTACAAATTCATCAACTGGAACCACAAATCACACTTCAGCTATATTGCATTCTCATTCACATTACTTCTCGACATGTTTTGTGTGTTTTGCAGCGGTTACGTCGTAATCGGTTACTTTTCATTCCGGAAAGATCTCCACGACATGAATGTAGGAATTGCACTACTCATATCCTCTGCTGGAATGGCAGTACTCATTTCGGTCATATTTTGGAAGTCCTTCTGCACTAGTAGCGAGTGCATTCTAGGATTCAACCAAAACCAAATGATACAATTCAGGGAAACGCTGGCTGACGAACTGTCTGGAGGTAAGAGAATTTCAATGATCGACCTTCTCTTCCCGTTAACAGTATGTGTAGCATGGATCGCTCCATTGGCTGTTATGGTCATCAGTTTGGCTTTCAACGTGGATCCAATCTACTTTCTAATGGAGGATTTATCAGGGCCGTTTTCTCAACAAACACAGCTGATAAAGACCAGAAACATAATCGTACGAGTTATAGGGCTCTACGGGGGATTCGAAGCCGCACGAATTGTTGGAACAGTGTTAATGATGATACTTCTTGTTGTTGATGTGACCCACCGATCGTTAACTGCTCTTCTTCGCCACAAGTCGGAGACATTGTCAAGAACGATTTCTAGTTACATCTGTCTTCAGTTGGCTTATCGACCATGCCGGAAGTTCATTCTTGAGTCGCTTTCGACAGTGATTTCAATAGCATATTGGATTGCGGTCACGTGTGCTTGGCTGGTGATAAAAGCATTCGGCATAATTCCAATTTACTTTTATATGCTTGTTGTGCTAATGTTGTTGGTGTTGGTTGTTTTAATGTATGTAATATTAAGAACTGTTGTCCGTGCGGCAGAACTTTGTGACGAGCTCATTGCACATTGTAAAGTAAGATGTAACAAACTGATCAATAATTTGCAATTTCACAAAAGGGAAACAAAACAAACACTAATGGCTAACAAGAAAAATATACTAGCCTTAAGAAAAATGGCTTTTACGTACCATCCATTCGTGGAAATTAATAGTAGCTTTATATTTGACTTGGCAGACAATTTGTTAGGACGTATAATTGACTTTTTGCTTATGTTTGATATTACTTAATAAAATACTCGCGGTTGATTGAAAAAAATATTGTATTGCTAACACAAAATATATGCAGTTCGTTTTTAATTAAGTATTTGTATTGAATATGCAACAAATATATTCTCAGCTTGTTTCTGGAAAGTTAACAGTTGGTAGTGCTAGGCTTTGGATTAAAAATTTTTTAAACTCGCTTTAAATATGGTAATTTATTATGGCAAAGTTAAGCCCTAATATCGATATAGTAGGCATTTGTTGTTGTTTGCTTGTTCAAACTTCAAACAAACTTCATTTGTTGTTTGCTTGTTCTTAAGTCGTTATAATCGTTACGAGTATATACAAATGTATTCATTCATATAAATGTGTAGTTACGTCAAACATTTTCATGGTAAAGCATCGCAATCGATACCTAAGTAATGATTTTTATTTTATTTTGTTTGATGTGCACTTTTGTAATGTTAAGCGCCTAAATATTAAAGACACACATATGTTCAAACAATGGTGTACTATGAACACACTTCATCGAACATGCTGTCGCTCTTGGTCGGGATAGCTCCTATAAACTAGTGAAAGTGATGCAATAATACTTAAACACAGATAAAATCACAGGTATTTATGAATCTAGACCTTTTTAGCCAAACCGCCTTATTTTTGCTCGGGGCAACTAACTAGTACTGCTAAATAAATACGAACCGATGCTTCCTGATGCCTGACCTTGAAGATATACCTCATTTTATCTGGTTATGTGAGAAATATCATGGAGACCGCCAAACTACTGAAGAAAATAACTTTTCTAATGCAAACTTCAACGCTGCGATACCCGCCATTACGTATATAATTCCTATAATTGAAGTTAGCGACCCTAGCTGCATTGGACTAAACTCAATTACCACCGAAGATTTAATGTCATCCCTTGGAATACTTGTGTTCGGATAGTTCCTTAGTTTTTGGAACGCATACTCCCAAAGATTCATCCACAATTTCTCTAGTCCTCCAGCGGCCCACCTGCCCATTAGTGGGAATACCAGTTTCCCAAAGTAGTTGCTTTTAACATGCATTGGAAATAATTGCTGTGCATCATGAATGTAAGTTGTTGGACTTATCCAGAAGAGCGGAGAGCTCTGAACTGCAATTTTTAAGGACATGGTACGGTACTGGTTGTCAATAAATGTTATCGGGGAATTGAACTCATACATTGACGGCTGCTCCGTGCATACAATGGGATACGTTTTATTGTAAATGTCGTATTTCACTTTGTCGTCTTCACAATAGTTCTTTTTTAGGTTGGGTACAATTGAAGACATTTTATCGTGTCCCACCGCAGGCGCCAACCAATCAGCGTCGTTGTACAAATGGGGACTAATTGTCATCAGCTTTGAAGGTATTACTCCAAGATCCTTGAGCGACACTGGGTATGGCGGAGGATTCAAGGTCGCCATTGTTGCTGCAACGTCCCCTCCATAAAGCATGGTCAGTGACATGCATAGTACTGACCAGAGTCCCATTACAACTTGCATTTGGCCATTGAGCTTCATGCTAAAGGTGTGGTCTGTCAGAGGTCCGAATACACTCAGCACAACTTCCATGGCACTATCTAGAAACGACTTTGATGGACCAAATTTCCAAAGAATAAACACAATTACAACCGACGAGACTCCAACTGAAATCCAAAGGTCAACTTGAAATGGAGTTAGAACTGCGGTTGATCCAACCCGGGACATGAGAGCTTTGCGTATGACTGTGATCATTTTGTAGTCAGTAACAAAATAATATGCTGGTGTGATAGTCCATCTGGGTGCCCTCTTCACTAGAAAGACATCATGAATAAAATTCACAAATGAGGTTTGTTTACTGTGGGTAACGTAAACTGTAGCTGAGACCCATCCATGGGCTGCAGTAGTCGTTGTTTTCTGAGCCTAAATGAATATAAGACACGTTATAAATGTTCTTGAGTGCATTTTCCAAGTTTGTTTTTCCCATCGCGAATGGTTCAGCGTAAAACTCTGCAGGCCAATGATAGAAAACAACTTTATGGAGGCTATTCCAATGCTGAGAATGTAAATGTTTCCATTTCTCATGTATTTCCCCTTCTGTTCCTGTCTTCAGTTCAACCAAGGCGTCCATTTGGTTACCGTGTGGTCCACAAATCATACAAACTAGATTCACATGGTAAGTTGTCTCCTGTTGTCTGATTGAAATACGATAGTCCATGAAAGAGCCATAAAAGTTTGTTGTTGTTACGATCTCCTCCCAATTCAGTGTTGATTGTCCTACCTCCCAAATTAGTACATACTTCGGATTTTCCTTTCTCATGACCAAATCAATGAAGTGAAAGTTCACAACCTGATCAAGATCCTCTGAGGTTTCCACCAAATACAAGTGACATAAGCAGTTTGTGTGAATTCCCCCCGTCAAACCTGGGGACTTTACTTCATCCTGGTAATAGTAGCCACCGATTTTACTTTCATACAAATGAAGGAGACTTCCATTGTTGGAGAACGTGTCAACAATGAAAGTTTGACCATTATTCCTTCCTACCGCCTCCACAAGATGACAAAATTCTGCATTGACGTTCACTCTGTGTTGAATTATTATTGCACGTATTGTGCATCCACTGAGTGCTTTGGTGAATAAAGAATAAACGACATCATTTGGAATTATTTGTGGCTGAGGTTTTACGAAAACAAAACCTATATACAGCGTCAAGTACCAAATTTCGTACATTATAGCTTCATTTATCCAGTGATGAAATCTAATAACTCTCTACATTTTTGAATGTTCTGCACATGATTTGAAGCAATTTTCGGCACAGAAAAATACTTATTCTACTTGTATCTTTATGTCGTGTTATATACAATGAGTGAAATTGTCCATTGTCAAAATGAATAAACAAATCAACAATTCCAATGCATGCGTTGCTTTAATTGGTTAGTAATGCGAAGTCTTATTTGAAAGGAACAATACAATATTCTTTCTAAGAGTCAGATTGTTTCAAATTATGTGGAACAATGGTTTGTGTAAGTTTAATCATACCTTACATTATATACAAAACTTTATCGCAGGTTTGCGATACATATATTTAACAATGACTAGATATAAATTATATAGATTAAAATAATAATACCTAGTTTTGCATAAGAGCCTGACATATCAAACGGTGTCGGTAAATAATTTCTAACTTGAAAAGTTATCGAAATACTCGGGTTTTTACGTCTATCCATAGGACGTGTGACGTTGTATGCCATAAAATCCGGCGCTTAATGCTGACCCTCAATTGTCATTTATTCAATTTGATCAATTATCCAAATTGTAGGGTTTTACTTTGATAGCTCATCAATTAACATAATGAACGACATAGAATCGAGGCTCACGCATGGTTTTAACTTGTATTTTCTTTCATTAGAACTTTTCCGTGTCTTTTGACACATTCAAAATATTTTCTATCAATCAAATCGTGGCTTTCTTTATTTCGTTTTCCGTTTTATTAGACACATTTCAACAAATTTTTCTTAGCCTTCACTTCAGCTTTAGCCACACCCAACCAAAATATTTCAGTACACTTACAGATATTCTATACTAGGTTCCGCAAGTCAGATACCAAATTATGCAGAACCACGACGCCGCATGTGCAATCTCGTCAGTCTGCGAATATATTTAAATCCTGCATATTTTTTCTCGGTAAACTCATTGAAAGTCGAATGACAAATGAACCAAAGTAGCAAGCTTAATTTGTAATAACACACACGATTGATGACGGAAAATAGATTTTGACAAGCATGATTTATGAAATTAAAAATCAGTAACGCATGCCTTTATTTATGAAATAACCTTTCAACTTTCTTCAAAAACCGAATGATATAAACCATCTGAGCTCTGCGGCGCATCGCTTCTATATTATGGAGACAACTCCAAAATTAAAAGCGTACATTTTAACTTTTTAAAATTAAAAAACTATATTTCAACATGAGCTCAGAACAATGGATGGCATTGAGGCACTGAAAAACTGTCAGCTTTTCTGCAGAGCTCCACTCCATAAGCAATCCATAATTGTTTCGAAACTCTCCCAGTCCCGAGAGAGAAACACAAAATAACCAAGGTCAACTTCCAGGTTTCCACAGTTCTCACGCAGATACTCTGGCTGGTCTCTTTTATCTGTAAGGTTATATTTTATATTCTGAATTACTGTAGCTCGGCCAACTTGACGCTCAGCTATTTCTCTCAGTTTTCCCATAATGAAAACATCATCCACCCAGAAGAATCCTCCAAGGTTACGTACACTGTAAATAGATTGTACCCATTCAGCAGTCATGAAGTAACCGTTTCCAAGGCAGTATAAGGGATACGTGTCCTCTGGCCATTCTTCTCTTGTACTGAACCATTTTCCTTCCTTATTCCGGGTTGGCTTATCATGATACTGACGGCAGTAAATATCAGCCAAATTCTCATCTTGTTGGAGTGTGGAGATAATCTTTGGTACATTGACAAACACATCATCGTCGGTTTTTACAAGGAACTTTGCACCTGGACAATCATCAAGCACAAATTTATACCCCATCAGGTGTTTGTAGGTCAGGTTTCGGTATGAATCAGTGAAAGCTCCAATTACGATGTCACTGTTTTGCAGCTGCTCCTTGCTTAGATTATCATGTTCATTTTGGTAATTATCGAATTCAGTAGTCGTGTTAGTTTCACTAATACAAAACTCACTTTGCCCCACCAGGAACACTACTCGAATCCAGAACCCAGCGCAAGATTTTAGTGAGCCCCATGTTTTCCTTATAATGTTTCGCTCTCGTGAATTATTTCGACCTGAATCTACAATTATAACAACCCCAGGGCCCTCCTGTGGACAAATTCTTGAGGATGATTCGTAGTGTAGTAGCTCGTTTAATAATATTTTACTTGGGTCAGGAAACTCCTTGTATGTGTCTGCTAGTAGATCACGCGTTGTTTCGTAAACTCCGCAAATGGGAGTCTGAGAAGAACTGAACCAACGGTGCAAAACTTTAGAAACGGCGTAAAACACGGCACAGTAGATAACGTAACGTGTTAAAATACCAATTCCGGCCATGATTCTGACTCTAACAAAAGAAAATACAGTAACATTGGAACTAGGTCAAAAGCAGTTGTTACGAAATGCAGTAAAGCATTAAATTTAGTTTCTTTCACAAATCAACCAAATATTAAACAGCTCACAGCAGGTTTGTTGGAGGTCGGGCTTCTATCGGGCTTGGAATGTTTCGCATCACACTAGGACCGCTATATAGGAGTGCATTTTTGTGAATCTTAACATTGGAAAAATGAATAACGTTTGGCGTGTGTCAATCACGGTAGTACGCAAGGCATTGTATTCTCATGAAAATTGCTCGGTCGCGGTCTTATGACAACTATTATAGTTGAACCATATAGAACTTTATCATAGCAGTTGAGGTTGAGATCATCGTTTATTGGAAACTATTATTGATTTTCGGCGTGTTAGGGGTTCATTTTAATGTTTTCAATTCCAATTTTTAATGTCAGCCAAATTTTAACATTTCATCTGCATTCCAGACAAATATAATTTTCAAAATTATCAGTTCCTCCTTACATACCAAACATGAGTATGCATATTTAAATTTAAAATCATATTGTACTCATATTATTGATATCAAATGAATTCAATTTGCAGCCACTATTGGTTGACATGACAGCAACCTTAACCTTAACATTTACGACTTTGCTGTACTCAATCACCGTTTCTTCAATTTCCATCATAACATTTTTTGATTTTCTGATTTTAATCTTTTTCGATGCATCTGTTAATGCCATAAATGAATAAAACCCTACTTGTGACGCTACACCCTACGTTACGATAAGTCGCGAGATTTTCCCTCAGACAGCCTTGTGGTGTGTCATATGAATCATTCACGAATTGTATTTATAGGAGGCAGTAGAGGGTAAGATGAAATTGGCAAAAATGTTTGATGGTTGGTTGGTGAAACAGACAATATTTGCGAAAATGTGACTTGGGAGACACGTGTTGTTAATATAAACAATTAAATATGATTTCATCTTTATTTTGTGTAGCGTGGAATTTATTTACAACGAATAATTTTTACTTGTTACATTTTCTGACTAAATTTTAAATTTAAATTAGTAGAAAAGAATTCATTTACACAAATGTACATGCATGAAACTCAGCTTTCTAAAACAGATTTTCGCCATAAACACTCCATAAGCGTTTCAAAAAACTTCCAGTCCCTTGAAAGATACACAAAATAGCCAAAGTCGACTCTTGCACAGTTATTAATGAGCTCATCAGGATTGCCCCTAGAGTCAGTATTATTCCCTCCAATATTCATCATTTTTACATTCTGGCTAACTTGGTGCTCAGCAATTTCCCTCAGTCTTCCCATAATGAAAACATCATCCACCCAAAAGAAGCCTCCGAGGTTCCTCACACTGTAAATGTTTCGGACCCACTCGGCCGTCATGAAGTAGCCGTTTCCAAGGCAGTACAAAGGATACGTATCTTCTGGCCATTCTTCTCTGGTGCTGAACCACTTTCCATCCTGGTCTCTGGTCGGTTGGTCATGGTAGAAATGACAATACAGGTCCTCTGGACGCTCCCCAATTGCGATGGTTGAGATTATCTTGGGAATATTGACGAACATGTCGTCGTCAGTTTTCACAATGAACTTTGCATTTTGACAATTTTCTAAGAAAAACTTGTATCCAACTAAGTGTTTATAGGTTAAGTTTCGGTACGTGTCTGTGAACTCTCCTATAACGACGTCTTTATACAAAAGTTGTTCTTTTAGAAGATTGTCGTGCTCAATTTGGTAAGAATTAGCAGGTAAGGATGAATTGTATGGAGCGAAACAAGAGTTACTTTGTCCAACGAGAAAAACAACACGGATCCAGAAACCCTTATGGGATTTGGTAGAGCCCCAGGTGTTCCGGATTAAGTTACGGTCCCGGGTATTGTTTCGACTGGAGTCAACGATGACCAAGACGCCGGTGTCTTCCTCAGGGCAAATATTTGATGGGGTTGTGTATTCCAGAAGCTCGTTTACAACGATTTTGTTCGGATAGGGCTGGTAAGACTCGGCTGCGAAGGCACTCGTTCTATCGTAAACTTCACAAATTGATGGCTTCTTATGACGCAGGTGATAATGCGTAAATTTCCAAATTACTAGAATAACTAAACAGTAAAATACGCACCGTATCACAAAAGGACGCGCTGTGGTCGCTGCCATTGTGATGTCTTAGAGAAACAAATGTTAACTAACGGATTCAGACTTCCTCGCCCTTGGCTTTATACTCAAATGCCTCTTCTCATTTACACTATTGTTCGTTAACGCACTCGGTTTGAAGTATCCAGGAAACAAATGCTGTTAGTTAAATACGATATTATAAGTTATTTGGGATAAAGTACCTTTCAGGGGAATTTAGTGCGTTTGACATCCACCTGGCATTATATGCATCCTCTGTACGTTATATTATGCATTATGTATTTTTGGAAGAATTGGGTACACATTTAAATGATGTTGGTGCAGGTTGTAATCTTTAAATGCATATTGTTGATTGTGGATGTAAAAAATATGTTTTATGTACCTGTAAAAAATTTTTTCGCTAAACATAGCCTGAAGGAATCAAAAAGGTATCTGCAGGTGCTCACAACCGTTTTATCAGGTAAAAAAGATTAGATTGGTATGAAAAATCGTTTCATTCTAATTTTAGCAGGGTTTTGTGAAATATACGCTATC
>JAAXOA010003769.1:0-11060 GCA_036561885.1 Salina celebensis
CATGTTTAAGTGATAACTCCATGCATGTATGTAACTATTTGTTTCAATGGCAGGAAGGGAGACGAAAACGGTTAACCGTATAATAATTACTTGTGTTTTTTGTTTTTTTAACAATGAATGGTGGGTGAAGATTCAAAACAAAAATTGACGAAAAACAGACTTCCATTGTTATCTGGGTTTAATACAAATTCCAAACAACGAAATCGTGACGTGACTTGACGCAGCTAGGGAAACAAAACTTTTTAACCTTAATTCATATAGGAAATTACACAGAATTTTTCTGATTATCCATTAAAAATGACATCACTCCCTGGAAGTCAACTCTGGAACATAACAATGAGATTGATTTGACACAGCCCAAATATTAACTTTGGATTGGATGTCAACCGCCTGATTATGATACTAAACAATTATCTTTAAAACATAAACTGAAGAAAGTTTAGTTTAGTTTGCAATAGATAGTATTTTTTGTTTTCATCTTTGACGGTTTTCACATCGTATTGTATGTAATTGACAACTGATGCTAATTTTAAAGATAACATAAATAACCACACATCGCTCGTTTAGTACACGACAATAATGTTAAAAAACGCTCTCATTTACATCCTATCTATAATCAAACAAAGGTTTTACTGTTCTTGGTTTGTGCCTGATATCATGTCGATCTTGATCTATTTTTTCTCAGCAAGCGTAAACCGTTTCAAACGAAAGGTTGATTTTGGGTGATCTTGACCAGTAGCAATAATGATAAAAAATGAAAGAATTAAGAAAATGAGAAAACATCATGCAAAGTATTCTTTCGTAACAGTTATACAGTTTGTCCCTTGCAAAGCATATAGTCTTTTAACGGCTAGGAATAGAAGGTATATCTCGAGTTAGCGACTCACAATATATTAGCAAACATATGATTATCCCCATTACTATAAAAGTCAGTCTTTTTGCACTTTACAATGTCAACCCTAAAAAATCTTATCAAGAAATGAAAAATGCTATTTGCCTGAGAATCGAGCTTAATTAAATCCACATGCAGTTACAATAAGACATGTAATAATATATATCATTTTTTCTTTCTTGTAGTCCCGTAAAACCCTGAAAGAGAAGATAACTATGCAAATAAAACGTTAAACCCCAAATAGAATGTCCACCTTATCGTTCAACCTTTATACTCCATGTGAGGTTATCCACAATTGGGCTTACAAATAAACCTATAATTAACTTTGAATACAAGCGTTTTTATGAGAAACCTCCTTTAAAAGCTAAATAACCTGATGTCCTTTACCACGTTTTAACACAAAATACGCAAGATTGTTGGTGCGCTTTGTTCATCATCATTTTTTTTTTGCCAAACAACGCAAAAAATGATGCGTGCGTACAGCTTATCATTGTTTATCATCATTATACGGCTATTTATGTGCAAAGTACGATTGGACGGTTCTACCACGTTCTTGTTGCTTTAATTTCAAAATAATATATATGCTTGTCATTTATGCCGACTTGAAACGTGTTTAAATTGTGAGTATTAAGACAATGCATTTTCCTCCAAGACGAATAAAGGGATGCTAAAAGCCCTAATGTAATATGTGTGCATATTTTGCGATGATTGTTGGGAAAAATATTGTTGTAATACGCACTTCTTTGGTCTAGCGATTCCTCGTCGTATATAAACGGGTGCAGCATTCTTGTACTCATCGTATTCCGAGTTTTGCATTCTTTGAGAAACAGCAGCTTTCAACTCTTTTAAATCTTCTCCAGTGACACCTTCGACCTTTACCTCCAAAATGGCAAGATTCACTGTAAGTACTTCAGACGACCAACTTAATATTGTAACAAATTGCCCCAGTGGCAATTTCGTGTTGTTTTGTGATTTACGCTTGTTTGAATAAGTGATTAATGTTTCTATTGTGTGCGTAGGCTCTCGTTGTTCTCTTCGCTGTGATTGCTTGCGTATTCGCAGCAGAAAAGAAGGAAGGTGATCTTCAGACCGCCAGTTCTTTCTACGGAGGAGGCTTTGGATACCCATACTATGGAGGATATGGGCTCTACGGAGGATACGGATACGGCTATCCAGGATATTACGGTTATTACCGAGGTTTTTACGGTACCCCATAAGTTTCGCATTTTTTAAATAAACACGTGAACTGACCTCATCCCGTTTATTTAAAATTTGCACACAATGCGGACAATAGTTTAAAATTGGGATTGTTTTTGTATCAACAGGATATCCCGGATATGGCTACGGATATGGATTCTACGGCTAAGCGCTTTGATATCTTGCGCAACACATCCGTTTTGCTGTGACAACTGCCAATAGCAATGTAATTGTACGACGCATTTAAAATTTCAACTCTTCGTTTTTTCTTTGTGTCGATTAGCCAACATCGATGAGCTTGTTAAAAGTTTTCTACTGTTTGTATTTATTAAACCACCTTCACTTCAATAGGCTACTCGTCAAACTGTGATGTACAATTGGCGTTCCAAAGGTTGAATTGATCAGAAACTTAGTTTTGTCAAAATTTTATGTATTGAAATACTAAAATTGTTTTGTGGCTACATGTCAAATTATTTCAAAATTTTATTTTTCATGTGATAAATAAAAATTGGAATCTTGAATCTTGTTTTTCTTCATGTTACATTACAAACTCTTCAATATCCATTCAAAAGGACTTAACTAGACTACACTTTGTAACCAAAATTGTTAATGACCTTGCGAACTATTCTCATGTGAATCTGGGAATGAGTTCGTTCAAAGAAACATTAAAAATAACAGTCATTGAATTTTAAAAAGTTCCCATTATAATTTTTAGCAGCAGACAGGAAGTCATGCCTTTCTGAAACAGTCACATATTAGAGTTTTGAGTCTTCATATGAACAATTTCGTAATTTGTTTGCATAAACTCATCTCATCTAACGAATCTGGGAATACTTAGGCAGAGCAAACTTAAAAAGAATCCCCTCCCTCTGAATAGCAGTTGTCACCTGGGAATAATAATGTGTATGTGTATAATTTTTGCTCGCTTGTTGTATAAAAGGAAGTGGAGGAAAGGCAAAGTGTGTTTCTTTACGATTCATAAACTCCTCAGAATGTTAATTAAGCAAAGTAATCTTTATTTAGTAAATAATCTTCTTTTGTCTTATGTTCGTATCTCATCAGAATTTTTTGCGCATCTAAATATCCCCATCATTCGCTTCATATTCCCCTCCGTTCCAGAGACAGTAAAAAACGAATGTGTGGCGTAGTCATGACCTGCTGCTATAAGAAAACTTTTTAGAAATAGAAGGGGAGTACCCATTTTTCTAATTAGATCCTTTCCCAAGTTTTGTCTGTGTTTTTGACTTTTTCTGAATCTGAAGGTTATTCAGAATTCCCTGAGGGAACAATTCTTAGAATGGAAAATGGAAACACTGAGAACGTGTGCATGAATAATGCTTGATTTTTTATAAAATGCAAACCATAACGTAGATGTTGACAGTTGAAACAACTCTGTTGTTTTGTCGCTGATAAATCTCAACCATAAAGAATTCATCTGTATGCATTCGGACACTTTCATAATGGGATTCCAGCTTCAGGTACACGAATAAAATTAATGTCATTGGTATGTCGCTAAGCGCCGGCCGTTTGGGAAATGACTTAATACACGAAACAAAACTTCATCACTTCATTCATATTTTTGTCTCAAAAGTTGTATCAGAGCTAAATTTAAGCGCTGGGTCAAATGGAAATGACAAGTAAAATGTCTTATTTCGTTTGAAGACCAGCGACACAAAATGATTAATCAACCAATTGTCTTGTGGACAAAACTATAGAGCACATTTCCATAAACGGAACACGACGCACCGACAACCGTCTGCAGTGGTGCCACAAACTTGTTGTTTGTAATAATGAGTAATGATGAAATGAGGGTCTCTCACCCCTCCCAGTCTTCGTGCCATTTATACATTTGAGAATTCCAAGCAATACTCAAGCGGACAAACTTTTGAAGCTTTCAACGTTATGCTTTGAAATTAACATGATTAAAGAACAAATTACGCCAGACAAGTAGTCTACTGGGAACTCAACTCGGTTCGTCAAGTTTTCTTTGAAATGACATATACCTATCCAGATCTGGAAGGCTTTGCCTACTTTATAATCATACGTAGGTATAAAGAACTTTTAACTAATGAATGAATGTTTATAAATGAGAGCTGTATTGCACCAATACGTAAATTGGTAAAAGATAAAAGAGGAGAAGGGCCCTTTCTTCATACTTTCATACTTAACGAGGCTGAACAGAATAATTTCGCTAAATCTCCTTAAAAGTTTTGTATGGTCTTCTGTCAATGTTTACCTTGCAATTTTGTGAAATATCACAGCGAAGCAACCTGGAACATGTTATAAAATACCTTTAATGTTATGAAAATCTGATGTGGATACACGGAAAATTAAAGATTTTTCGTTGGGATCACCACTACCTTTTGTAAACGAAATATGTCTTTGCAAACCTAAGGTATGAATTCGATTGGACGGTAATTTCTAAACCGCATGTACCGAGGAACAGATTATATTCCCGGAAACGACACGAAACGATAAAATTGTCATTTAAATTAGGACAGATACAAGGAAAAGGTGTCATGATATATATCTGTCACAAGATGAATGAGACAATAAGTGTCCAACTGAATTAACTTTCACACACCCTCTGTATACGGCCGATGTGCAGTTTACAAGTTCCTAAAAAGAGAATGAATGCGCTCACAAAACTAAGAGAGTTTGTATTACATGACCAACACAAGATTCCTAATATGTGCTTGCTGGCGGATTCCTTTCTCCCCGACACTTTTTCCATTATCTAACAAATGCAACACAAAATGAAAGAAACAGGGGGACTTGCTGATTGTGCTAATACACACAGGTTTATGTTTCGTCACAAGTCGTTAAGAGAAGATGTCTGTGAAGAACTCTTACAAAAAAAGAACATAAATGAGCTAATATAACAGCTCCGCAAATTGTAGAAATTGTGCTCTTATACGCTATAGACTATAGCATACCCTGTACTTTCACTGAGAAGCATTATCTACGGTGGTGTGTAATTTGGCCGCGAAAGGAATTTGTTATTTTGTGTGAGTTGATCTCCTCCAGAATACAGACTGAAGGTGGAAGGCGGATGCAACAAAATAATCCAGGAAAAAAGGAAGCTGATTAAGCAGTTATAGGTTTTTTTTCTTTCGACCAGACTATTGTGGTCTTTCATTTAACCAATATGGGGGGATTTTCGTCACTATTCATCAATCTCTAACTGCCAGGCTTTAATGAAAAATGTACAAAAAATGTTGTTAGGTTTGATTTCAGAATAGAAGCCGTGAAAAGGGAAGTAAAAAGCAATTTTTGCTGTAATCCAGGATATATAAGGATTCTTAGATCTGTTTTGTCCAATCTATTTGAAGAATGAATAGACGAATTCTTACATTTTTCATAGAAACGTTTAAAGATTTTCTTCACACTACGGTCTTACAAAATAGCTACAAATTCATTGCAACTTACCAATACAGGGACCATAATATCCAACGTACTCTCGATTTTCGAAGCTGAAGGCAACTCATCAAAAATATTTTCCCTTCTAAACCCTCAATTTACATTCAGTATGAAATTGATGCAAGAGCGAATTCGATATATAATATTTTTCAATCCTTAAATGTCCCGAAGGCAGGTAATTTTATTCATGTGCGTCAGATCTCAAACGCTAATGTTGTTTTCGTTAGTGAGGTAAAAGTACCATTTGCAACAGCGGAAATGTATTTTTAAAAATTTTCCCTACTTTCTCAGCATTTTTCTTGAAAGTGATTTATCATAGTGGGTCGAGTTGTTTCAGGTATTATCTAAAAGCCCGAAGCAACTGTTTTGGGAAATGCCTTCAACCCGCAAAACACACTAACAAGTAGCATATCAAAATTCAAAACTGTAAAAGTTTTATCATAGAAAGTATTTCAATGTGTTCGAGAAGCTCCGCAGTAAAGGGCCAAAAAACACATTATTATAATATGATATTCCTCAAACCGCAATTTTCATATCAGTAACGGAATGAAAGCCGACCGCCTGCTGATGTTATAACATCCGTGGCTAGACTAAGTAGATACGCTGCACTCTGCGAATAACACTACACCCCTTTCTCTTTCCTTCGTTTCTTCATTTATGATGTAATAGATGCGAACCAGGAGCGCAGATAATTTCATTCAAAATGTACGTTAATGGTGGTACTGAAGAGGGTACTGGTAAAACAGACGGTGCAAGACTTTCCACTTCATCCAGTAGCAGAAATGATGGGCATAGGAAGTCTGAGAGAAAGAGCACATGGGTGGTTCATAGAACATCTTTATGACTTTTGGGGAGCGAGAAGGGAGAGAACAAGATGATTACATAAGGGAATTGAACGACTGCAAGAGGACAACGGAATGGTGTGAACTTATCTTCTGCTAATGCAAATAGTTGTAGAATAAGCGAACTTCCAAAGTAGCAAAAGATTTTAACTTGCGACAGTAAAAGTTTTATGCATGTACACATGATACTCGTTATTTGCATCAGATAATCTTTGCAAAAAATCAATGACCCAACGAGAAACGTATTTGGATGATGGTGAAAGCAATGAAATGTATGTATGTTACGGAAAAATAACAAAATTACATAAGCACTGTTGTTGTGTTTTACAATATATATCTTATTGAACTCGGTATCTTCTTCTTTGACTGAAATGCTACAAACACATCTCATGGTACAATTCATAGTATTCCATAAGTTTTAAAATATATACACACGATATTATTACAATTTTTACCTCAATGAACATAAAGATTTCGATAGAGAAATATCAAACTAGCTTCTCAATATGATATGGGTACCATTTTTATGATAGTAGCTTCCAAACACCTTTTTTTATTCTTTTAACTTGTTTTTTTTCCTCACACGCACAAAAGACTATGATGTTCAACTACATGTCAACCTTAACATAATAATCATGAATCAATTATGTAGGATCGCTATTTATAATCGACTTTCAAACATTTAATATTGCTAATACACCACTACGATACATTCATTATGGGCATGTATGTACCCTTCTTGATTCTTGAATGTTTCATTAGCCTCCAGTTATTGGCCATTTTACTGAAGACTGAAGTCCTTTGTTTTATTTTATCCTAAACAGTACAACTTTTAACCTACAAGTTTCTGTCAACTTCAACTTACATATAGCATTAACGTGGAAGATTTAGTACTTACATTGATATATAGATTTATAATTTATATAATAACTTATGACATGTATACAAATATCTGGAACTAGATACACCGACAATATATTGCTGATGTGAAATTAGTATTCCTAATATATGCCTAATTTATAAAAAATGTCCTAGTATTTTAAATTTATACAATAACTTATGACATGTATACAAATATCTGGAACTAGATACACCGACAATATATTGCTGATGTGAAATTAGTATTCCTAATATATGCCTAATTTATAAAAAATGTCCTAGTATTTTATTTTATCTGTATAGGTTATAGTTTATTATAGCTACTATATTCCCTGTAATTGCAGAATATCTCATCTCTAGTAATAAGCAAAAGAACAGTATTGAATTATTGAAAACGTAATAAACACAAACAAGCAAACATACAATGTTGATAAATTGTGCACTAATTTAAAACAAATAACATAAAAGCGGTACACAAAACGTTTAGAATCAGAATGAATTTCTCGATGAATGAAAATAATTCAGGTTTGATTGAGCTTATCAGTAATCGGATTTTAGTTTAGTTGCAACCTAAATACATGCAGAGTACTTTACATGCCGACAAACAACCAACAATTAACTGGCAATTTAGGCTTAATCATAATACATTTTGTGCTTTACATCTTTGCTGCTTTTTTGGTATAAAATTACTTACAGTTAAATTTTTTTCGTCTGACGGTCTGTCCGTATTAACTAACCATACATATTACATATACTTTTGCCTAGTTTACCTCTAATTCAGACAGCAATACACCTTTCAAAATATGGTTTGAATTTAAGTATCGTAGTAGACTAGATTGAACACTCGCAAATCCTTAGCCCTCTGGGGACGCAGGTAGATAAGAAGAATTGAAATCAAAAGGTATTCAGTTCCTATAACGATATGATTGAAATCAATCGTTAAACCTAATGCTAGACTAAGAAAGAAACAGTTAACATGTTTTAAATACATGTGATTTACTTACACCAAGGATATAATTTAAGCACTTACGTATACTTACGCATGATATGCGTATAATTTTTGTAAGCACGTTTGTGTGACTTTAATACAATCTTGTGTGGCATTTTTCTTTCTACGATGACCTCTCAAAAGCATAATATCCTACTCCTAATCTAACTGATATATTTTAAGTACTACCCTACATATACTGTCACAGCTCTTGTTTCTTAATCCTCTTCCTATTAAACCATACTTAAAATATAGTTTCGTTCTCCGTACAACACTAAAGCTTTTATTCCAATAAAGCACGCTTCTCTTGAGAAAACGAGCGAGAATGCTTGTCTGCTACCGCGAACAAGCTCGGGGAAACATGAATCCCTACATAAACCATACTTAAAATATCTTTTTTTACACACATTTAGAAAATAATTTGTAGATAAACTTTAATAGAATGAGTAATATATTACAGTATATCGAACTGGGCCTCCGGCAAACAACTCTTGATTGAGTCAATGCGCTTTTAAGGAGGCTCCAGTTTTACTAGTTTTTGGTTGGTTAGCTTCCTGGTTCACCTGTTTGTCTACAAGATGATACCGTCTTTATAAACCTAATGATTATCTGTGAATACGTTTTCTTACATGCGAATTTGCTACATTCTAATAACATGGTAAATATTTGGATATGATTTCAATTACAGTATGCATAATAAGGTAAATAATATAATTGCAACTTTATGCCTTTTGTAGAGCAATATGTAAACATTGATTAAAATTACGGAACATCTTGACCCGCGATATGCAGGTTCAAAATTGTGAATTATAGTAGTTGTAAATATCGTTTTTGGTAGTTTGGGAACCCCTGTGTAAGCAATCAGAAGCAATATAACAGGCAACGGAAACGAGAAATCGAGTCTACGAGCCCCAAAATGGGTTTACTACACTAAAGTAGAGTCTCAGTCCAGTAAATGAAAATTCGTTTTGTTTGACATGAATAAAACTGTGTCTGCAATGAACAAAGAATATGTACCTAATTTACCCTTAAATTGTCGTATCCGTTATGGATTATGAGATATGGTAGTGATCAGTCTAGTTTACAGTATTTATATTTTTTTTTATGATAAGTAAACAAAAATGTGCATGAGATATGATATTTCTCAACCGATACAGTGTAATCAATGACATTAACTATTAAATGTTTTATGAGATAATTTATCCTATCGTCATTTATGTACAAGTTTTGATATGTTTGAGTTCTGGCTGGCACGCTGAGGAGTGATATGATCGCATTCGAGCAAATTTCCACAGACGTACACACCTTAAGTAACTTTGCCCTATACCTATCGCATCACATTAAAATCTTTAGTAATCAATCAACCGAAGTCATTGAGTGAACCGTCTCATTTTTTATGATAATATATCTCTGTTTTTAAAATGTATGAAACCAAAACTGGATAACTATGCAACTTGTAACAGAAGATTTAAACTTAGGTGGATGTAAAAATGAATAAAGAAAGAATTTTTGCGAATCAGGTAAACCAATGTGGTTCATAAACAGCTATTCCTAAGCTAACACTAATCTTCGTGCACCAATGAAATTATTATCCGCTGTCACAGCCAAAAATGGATTTTTGAATGTACCAAAAATCTTACATAGATCCGTCGATTGAGTTATCTTCAATTTTTCTATATTTTTGTTGTTCTTTCAGTAACATAAGTGATGTTTAAATAGCAATAAAGTATGGAACATCCTGCGTGAAAGTAGAACGTGTTTACTGCTGCTACTGGTGTATTATATAGTTGATTGCAGAATACATTCCACCTTTCAGGTGTACTTATATCTGTATGTATTTTCCTTCACAGCATAACAAATCAATTACATTTGGATTTATTTAATGCTTTCTCCCAATAGTAACTTTCAAGTACTATGCCTAATTCAGAAATAAACTTTTCAATGCCAATAATGTCATTGAGAAATGATATTTTGTTTTGTATAATACTTATATATTATTTTCACAATGTTAACTGTGTTAAAGCTTTCAATATAATTAAGGTAACATGATTTCCTTATAGAATTTTTTTGCGATGTAGTCGTTTTTACTTAAAACTGGTTAGAGAAGTGAGTAGCTACATAAAAAATGCTTTTATATTTACTGCTCATAGGTTAAAAAATGAAACGGGTATTGATATGAAAACCGTTGTCCTATTGCCTGCTGCTACTCGCATATGTTGATGTATTCAAAAACATATAATATTTTAAAACTTGTACTACATTTTCATTTCTAGCTATTTAACAACTGGCCAAACATGGCAAAAATGATACGAGTACCTACTTCCATCACTTATCTTTTCTAAAATTTTGCGAATGAAAATATCTACTCTGTTGTCTATTCCGAAATTACTGTGCTCTAAATGGATTTGTAGCTCCACCACTGGTTTGCCCAGTGCTGTACTGATTAGGAGGTTGATCCATTCCTGTATTTTGCTCGTCGCCCCAACTGTAAGGATTAACTGTATTGGAAGGGGCATTATTTGATTGATTTAGTGATGTCTCTTGGAAAGTAACACGATGGCTTCCTGCGTTTGCATAGTCATCGTCTTCGTCATCCCCCAATCTTCCATAAGTTTTGCTGTAATCAGGTGCTGCATTACGGTTTTGCATTGCATACGTTTGGTACTGTTTATCTGGTGGGTCCTTCATGATGACATTAGCTTCATCTTGGAACTGTTTGTCGTACACGTGACGGAGGAAAAAGAGGAACGGCACGTATGCCAAATTGCTCACTGCAATACCGATATTCAGTGCTGTGAATCCAATTGTTTCCATCACTCGGCCAGCAATGATTGGCCCAAAC
>JAAXOA010003770.1:0-11054 GCA_036561885.1 Salina celebensis
AATAAATGATCCATTTAGTCATAGTTTATCAAGTAAAACTGTTACAGCTTGCAATTATATTGAAACTTTTTAAAGGTTAAAATGTGTGCATAGTTTTAAAATATTTGGATTCTTTGGTTTAGGAGCAAAAATAGCCATCCCTTGTGTTCTTGATTAGCCAGTCAGTGTGATCTGCACCAAACAACATCAATTATTCATTCATTTGCGATAGGACAATATAAAAAGTATTGAGGTAATCAAAACAAATGAAAGATTCATGTGGTCCCCGGCTTACTTAAAATATTGGTTGACACGTCCACGCCCGACTTTCCCTTTTGATAGCCGTCACATCCATAGCCTCTGGAATAGACACCAAGAAGGTAATACCTTCCTCCAGCCGATACAGGAGACTGTCCGGTCTTTGATATTGTAATAGTTAATGGGCTGCCAAGGTCCCCCTTCAGTTCAATACATACCTAATTATTTTACGCACACATAATACGTAGATAATGTTTATGACTAGTGACATTTCCTTACGTAGCATGAAGGTTGTTTATGAAAATCATAGCACAGAACCTTGTTTGTCGGTCTTTCGCTGAAAATATTTGAGCAATATTTGTTCCTGGTGCCGTATATTCTAACTGGAACCGTACCAAAGTAATATTTTCCACCTGGAATCAAAACTAAAGAAAATAGCATTACAATTTCTGATATTTTTGTCATTTTCAATTTAGTGAACCATGCCTGTTTTGTGCTCTTGACGTTTTATCATAATTCCCTTCATTCTGTTCAATTTTCCAGAGAAAATATACGGGTTTGGTATGCAAATTGGCGAAATCTTTGTCCTTCGCATGTCTTCAAGTTTCAATGGAAGAGCCAAAGTAAGCAAAGCCAAGTTATTGTCATGGTTCCGAGATGTGTATGCATGATGAAGGACGATCCGGGAGATTGTTCGCCGACGCCTTTGGCTAAACTCTTTTCCATGCAAATATGCAGTTATTTCATGAGGTTGCTTTCTAAAATTCACGGTCATATGTCAATCATTTTTTAACTGGTTTGCTTAACAGGAATCGAAAATTGAAGTTTACTTCAAAACACATGACGTTGCAGTTAATATGTGCCTATCACTGATTAATGATCCATAGCACAAAGGCATTAATGGAGACCCTCGTCCAGAAAGAATCCCAACCAGCCACGGAAACTCTGCATCTTTGATAGCCTCTCCATCGATAATCTTTCGCTCTGACAAAAAGTGGCCACAGGCTTTAACAACATTTTAACAATATTCGTTTCATACTCACAAGTAATTTCATCTGACTTCATAAGTATTGATCTGGAATTAATATGTACTTACAACAGTTGAGAAAATCATGCTTTGTTTTCAAGTTCAGTGGAACCAATCGCAACTCAGAATCAAACTCATCCTCTGATTCATCCAAATCGGATGCAGAAATGGCCGTAAACGCCAATATTCCAAATACTACTTTCCAATTTGAGCTAGTTTGAAAGTAGGTACTATGCATCTTAAAATGGTACAATAGATATACGACATTGCGAGCACACCTATACAATTTGGTCGTAAATCAGAGCCTCATTCAGTTTGCTGCAGTGCGCACTACATTCATTAATTATTTATAGCAGAGTAATTCAGAGATTGATTCAGGCATTGTACCAAAAGTTCCTCTTGTTACTGTATTTAATCATTCAGCTACTTCACGTCTGACTAAGTATAATAAATACTAAATACGTACACGCCTAAGTATTATCATAAATAGAATTTTCATAAATATGCTACAAAACTAGATTTATATCACGGGGACTGGTGTTACTCCAGATTGATCGCGAAGAGTATTCCATCAGTTTTTACAGTAGCTACCATCCTTCGAGTTCGATGCGATCCATCTCAGCAGCTCTGAAAACAACAAACAATTAATGTATGGCATTGGCAATGACTTTTTTCCTCCAATATTGTTAAATATTCATGATAACAAATGGCAAACAGAGTTGTACGTAAGCGGAAATGACTTACCTGTCACCCTCGTGTACACACCTGGCTTATCTGCACAACCCTGTGTAGGAAATAAAACTGTGATTCTATGCCAACTTGATGATACGTCATACACAAATGAAAATTGCTTCAAACCTGTCCCCAACTAACAATTCCTACGAGAATATATCTTTTATGCTTTTCTAAGTTTTCTAGGGTTGAAACCGGGCCTGCACTTTCATCGACCTCAACAAGAAGTGGCCCCCCAGAATCGCCCTATTTTTAAGTTTTCAAATTAAAATTTCTTTTAAGGAATAACGTTATGAGTGGTTGTTACTAACTTGACATGCATCCGTTCCTGGAGTGTGCGCACACATCATTCTGTATGTGAGATTAGCGGTTGGGTAGTATTTGGTGCATTCCTCTTAGGCTTATAACTTGAACTTTTGTCTGGAGCAAAATGTCCGAAACATCTCCATCTACGCTTGCAAAATGCTTCCCATTACATACAAATCATGTATACAGCTTTTGTTAAAAAATGAATGCGTACTTTCTGAAGTTTGTCCCCAACCGAGAATGGTGGCATTTTCACCAATGTACATCTTATCAAAGTCTTTTTCCGTTGGCAAACATACTGGGGACAGTCCGCTTGTTCCTTTGTGGATATTTACAGGTTCGCTGAGACGAACCAAAGCAGCATCATAGTCCAAACGAGAAGTATAATTTTTATGAATCAATATGCTGTCAACAGTACGTCGTATTTCCATTGGAGACCCTCCACCTGATTCTCCAATTTCTGTCACGTTGAAAATCACTTCAAGATTATACGGAGTACGTCTAAACAAGTTTGGAACATTAAAACTTTTGCCGTCATGTAATCACGTGATCATTCAATATAAAAGTTTCTTTACCCGATCACACAGTGCCCAGCTGTCAGTATGTATTGAGAGTTTATTAATGTGGCACCGCAAAATGGCTCAGCGCCACCTTTCCGAACGAGACCGGCTTGCCAAGGAAAGTTGGATATTGATGCAGGTTCTCCGTTAACAATCCGCTGATTGTCTATGCCGCACTCTGTTCTTTCATTTCAAACATAACCTGCATTATACTTTTTCTTTGTTTTTGTACGCTCGAAAATATCTTACCACAGTCAGTCTCACTGGCCTTCGATTTTGGAAATGGAGATTGAGCACCTTCTATACGAAATGTGCAAAATAGATTATCATTGCTTTCATGTTATATGGAGGATAAAATATGACTGATAAGATACCATTCGATTCCCTGCATACAACTCTGCACCTGAAGCCTTCACCGGGTAACCAAGCACTACTGGTGAAAGTAATATTCACGTTTTCTGTCAGCGGAACATCCTTTGGTCCTTCTGTACCACAATACCTGAAAGTAGATTGAGAAAGTAAGCAAAGATCTCTGACCCGACTGAAGTCAATCCTCAAAAAATAGTTTTAAATACCTAGTCAATTTTCCATTATCATCGACTATGTCCAGGTGGTCAAAGCAAAGGAATTTGGTGAGTTGGAAGTCTCCACAGTTTATACCCATGTTGCAAGTGTCTGCCTGAAAATTTGTAGGAGCATACAATAGAGCAATTTGGGCTGGTTAAGAAGCAATGCGCTATGGAAACAGAAATGATACAGACCTTAAAGGACCACTTGCACTGCGCTGAATTTGGGTACTGCATTTTTCGAAATCCTGGTGTTTCGATAAAATAGTCGTCTCCAGCTCGAAGTGTTTCGGATGCACTGCATGGTAAGAGCTATAACAATAATATTTTCATAGTAATGTCATTCACCCACTAACACGGTAACGATAAATTCATGTAACACATACTTGGAGGCTTGTTTCTCTTTGGTGGGATAATGATTTCCAATTCATCATGTTCGTCGACCCTCTCTTGTTCTTTGAGCTCCTGATGCACCAAAATTAAAAATTATTCTAGATTCCACGATAAAAAATAGATAATACTAAAAATACTTCCATACTTGCGCAGTGGATGAGGGAATGCAAATCAGAAGAGTGACTACAAAAAGGGATACTAATTCCAAGGTACTTCGCATACTCTCCTTTCTCTAATATAAAAAATATTGATAAAATACGGACGAAATAAAACATGATTCAAAAGCATGTCTCAAAATTCAAAATACTTACTTTCCGTTGCAGAAATGCACTTTTTATGCAACACATGACGTATAAAACAGTGATTCTACGTTCACAGGTTTGTTATATAATTAGATTTTAAAGTAGCGCTTCTGATTCTATAATTGACTGTGAGAGAATTGGAATATATTTTCACTCATCAACCTGCATTGGAACCGTTTAGTAGGTGAACACAAAAAAATGGCACTTTTATAATTCACTTGTCGACGCACCTTTGCCAGATACTGAGAATATGGAATACATAAAATGCATAATATTAAACCTAGTTTATTGTTGTCATTTCCTTGTGTAGCACGAGGGCGCATAACAATACATGCCTACCTACGAAGGCGTCATTCATGATTCATGCATTCATATTGTCACACGTAGTTGCTGTGTTTACACATTGAATGATTGCCTATTAACATTTAGAAGTCCGCCCAAACGAAAGACATAGAATTCCACAATAATGATTCAAAGGAGAAAAACCAGGGTTTTGGCAACCTAGCTTTGTATTTATGTAAAGGTTAAATGGAAGTGCCACACTGCCAACCAAATTATGTCACCTCGCATGGTGCCAAAATCTGAAAACGAAATCTATGTAGGCATAAGGTACTCACAACAGACGCATGATATATTAAATGTGACCATGAACAATGGGAAGACCAAACGAAAAGTGTACGATAAAAATCATCAAAACTACTGAATGAAAGTTCGAGGAAGTTATAAAACCCCCATAGTACAGTTCTAATGAATAATGAAAATGAAAGTTGTGACAAATATTTTTGGCGGGCTTGGAAGGTTGCGTTGGATATTCGTGATGAAAATAGCTCAGTCAGAATAATAGAGTAAAATCCATTTATTGGCTAAAACAACAACAGTTTAACAATGTAACCCTAATTATATTTATTTATAAAAATAAATAAGCCAAGTTTAACTAGCTACAAAATCTTCCGTCTACTGTGTGCATCCGTATCCAGTAATTGAACGCTATAAAATAACAAACTTATTAGTTTACAGGTAAACAATTATTGTTGTTGTTGTAGAAATAGTTAGTCATACAAGTAACTCTGGAAAATACTCCAGGGTTGAGTCGTAGCGCACAGCCTAAGGAAATTCAAACAAATTGTTTTTATAAAGAAGAAATACGAATAATTCATGACAAATTCAAAATTATGCTCACCATAACCCCATGATGTTACTCCAATTTGTTCATACTTCCCAGAATTCTTCATTTTCGCAATAAGTGGCCCACCACTATCTCCTGCACAGGTGTCACGGCCTCCATTCCGAGTAACCTGTTGAAAAGTTAATGTACGAGTTCAAAACTACAATATTTACATGGAAAAGGACCTTATTGCGGTACTCATACATCATACCTGCGCAAAGCATGTTATCCGTTACTTGTGGAGGTTCCGGTGGAGAATGGCTATGATAATCATTGCATGCCTCGTTACTGTAAACCATCAACGGAACTTCCAACAATTTCGGCGATTTCAAAGCGCCAAATCCACCCTACACAGAGAAATTCCACAACTGCATTCAAACAAAGTTTGTACGTACGCATTTGTATTATTCATCAATCATCTTCTTACCTTCGTTGTACCCCACCCTGCTGCAATAACTTCTTTTCCTTGATACAATTCTGTATCCGATGATGGCAGGCAAATAGGGGTGAATGTGGGTGCTTGAATCTCCACAGGACGGTCAAGCTTTAACAATGCATGATCCCCATAAAACGTAGATTCCATGTAGTAATGATACGGAATTATTTCCTCCACACCACGTCTAATTGTAGGACCAGTCGTTTCCGTGTCGTTGAAAAAGTCATGCTCATTTAAAACCAGAATGATTTCATCCACGTCTTCACTGAAAGGAAAAAAATAAAAGAAATCTGTGAGAATTGTAGGTGTTTCGCGTGGAATACATTATGGAGTCTCTCATGGGAAAGAAATGTAAATTTATGGAGATCGTGTTCCAAGTTGTTTCAGGGAAATTTGGTAATTAAATTTCTTTTTTAAAAGTGCTCCCTCGCGTACTCTTCAACACAATGCATAGCTGTAAGAACAAATCTGTCTGAAATTAAGGATGCTCCGCAGTACGGCAACTTTCCCCATCTACTCATTATTCCGAGTGTCCATGGATATTGGTTTACAAGAGTTTCTCGTCCCCCAACAATTCGTCTTGTGCGATTTGCGCCAGCACCTTCATTTGCCATGCCACATTCTGTAAAAGAAAGAGGCTTAAAAAGGTGTATTCGGGAGAGAATTGTGTGTCGGAATAACAATTAAGTAGGATAATGGATTTTCTTAAGCGAATCCGCTTACTGCAGTCTTGAAAGGTTTGAGGTGCGGGGAGAGTGTCCTCGAAAGTGGATGGCTGCTGTTGCAAAGATACTTTTAATTTTGAAGAGCCTGGAACTAAGTTGGAACCAGAGGTTGTGAAGTTGACTAATAAAACAAAATGAGCAAGTTATAATCATACAAATAGGTTGGATATATCCACTTCATCCGATATCATACATGTAATTCCAACCTGGATAGTTCACGCATTTTACAAAGCACTCAAAATCTGGTTTTTTGGTGGCAGATGTAAAACGATAAACAACATCTAGAATGCCTCCTTTAGCTGTATATTGTTTGCCTGGGTCGGGTTTAGTGTTGTTATCGCAAAAACTGTATTAGCGAAATACAATTTTCTTCCATTTAGTGTGAAGTCTCTGTTAACTCGTAAAACTTTTTGTGTATTTTTGAGAAACTTACTGATGAACAAAACTTTCTCCGCCATCTGTCATTTGTAAGTAATTAGTTCTGCAGTCGCCTCCTTTCTCGACAAACTTGGGACATTCAATTTGTGGAGTACAGAAATTATCCCCCTACTCAAACCAAAATTACAAGCTACATAGCAACCACAAAACCTGCATACTTGATAAAACATTGGATAACTATGTGGCAGTAGATTTACATACCACGAAACCCCAAATGCATCGAACTCTGTCATCCAAAGGATCAAACAACTCGGGGCTGAGAATGTATCCTTCTCCTTTGTTTACAAAGTGAACACCGCAATACTGAACTGCACAAATTTTGATGGATTAGCTTTCACATGAAATGTAACATAATTCAATCTGTTGCTTATAAACTTGAAACGTACCTTTCCAATAAGCAGTATCGCCAATAACCTGTTTCTTAAGATCGTAGTATGGGTTTCCATATGAAAAGTTTTTCCGCAAAGTTTCATTCTCCATTATTACAGAAATCACAGGCGGAACTTCATACATAAACGGNTTTCATTCTCCATTATTACAGAAATCACAGGCGGAACTTCATACATAAACGGATAGTACTCATTGTTTGCCTAAAATAATCAAGTGCAATTTGCATTTTTTTCAACTTTCTAAAAGCACGCCTCTCTCGTTTAAGTGAATCTTACAGTCTCCGCAAATTTAATTGGATTTAAAGTTGACGACGAATTAATTTCCACACCTTCCACCCGACTGCATATTGCAGTCGCTAAAAGGTAAAAGAAAATTTGCATACTTTAAGCCGTCTACAGTCACTATAGCTATTTTACAATTCACTCCACACACACAAAAACTTCCCGAAAAAAAGGAATAGAGCTATGCTGAGTAAGTTTCCATTCTTTTGGAAAGGAAGTGTTCTGGTGGGTGGGAATGAAAAGCGTCATTGGGAAAGTTGAAAGTGAAATTGAACAGGTGCTGTGAGTAAAATGAGATGAATACAATGGTGTCATATAATCTCGTAGTATTAGCCGCTATGATTATTTCCTGAAACGGCTAGCATATTATATCGTACGTAGAATTAGGATGTGGGCAAGTGTGTCAACTGTGGCCTAATGAATATTCAAATTTTTTGTCACACATTTTTTATTGCTAGATAACTGTCCTTTTGACAAAGTGCTCGCAGTTTACATTCAATTACAACAGTTTTCTACTCCAAACGGTTTCACATTGAACGAATGCTTTGAATTGTAATAGTCGAGGATACTGTGATCCACGGACGTACTCAATAGTCAATTCTTCATCGGTGTAAATCCCATCTGACAAGGAATGTTGGTCACAAAACCTGGAAGAAATGAACCAGACAAATACTTAGATTTTATGAATGGAATATTATCAGATTCATATAAAAACTATATTCTCACTTCTCCCCGTTCACTTCCATGAACTCTTGGTCGCAATTCTTTGCCATGTCTTCATAATGAAGGACAGTTAGTTTTAACTGCTTGCAGTTAGTGACATTGGTAAATTTCCATTTGCATGTTATCTGATCATGAGCTACTCTTTGTTTCCAGCTCATAGGAATATCCTGTTTCCTCCTTACTGTGTTTTTAAGAAGTTCACGATCCGGGTATCCTTTGATTGGGTAGTCCACGAAATCAGGTGCATTTAGCGATGTCCTTCTTTTTCTTCGGACCAATATTGATGGGTCAGTTATACCTTGCAGGGTTGCAGGAGAGGAATCTACGGATGAGGGATTTTTATCTTCATTGCTAACAGTAAACACCTCCCTTTCTCCTTTTAATGTAAAAGAGTTATCACAGATTGCATCTTTGACAGATATGCTGCTTTGTAGCTGAAATGAGGTTTAATTAAAAAGAAATAATGTTTTTTTTTTTCATATGATCAAAAATGTGCATTAAGTCTCAATCATAGAGTAACTAGAGAAGAAAAGTTTGTTGATATCAAGCCTTTGCTATGATCCAGCTTTATTTTTTGAAATCGGTACGAATTGTGTAAAAAAATAAACAAACTTGTAAACAATAGCATATGACCTATCGCTAATTGGCTGGCGGAATTCGGTGAAAGGACTGACCACACGAATTTCCCTTGTTAAAAAGACAAAAATCGGCATGGTAACATTCGTACAATTTTTCTTTTAATTTTTCTGGATCAAGCTATATTAGTTTCTTCTTCTCTATTCTTATTATTCCTCAATGGTCTCAATGTACTGTAAATATTTCCGTTTTTCTTACGTCGATTTCGGATGATGATGTACCAAAAACATTTGCCAGACTGAAGATAAGCGTAATACAAAGCATTGTGTAACTCATTGTGCAATATGTTAAGATGTACGCTGTGAAGAAACAATATTGGACTATCCTTGAGGAAACCAATTACGTAAATAAAAGCGGATTGAGGAATTTAAAGTTTTATTGATGGTTCACAATTGCAATTATTTCTTGGTACACATAAAGAACTGTTCTATTATTGCATGAAGGAATGTTAATAATGAACAAAGGGAAATAAAATATTTCAATTTACACCCGAGAAGTACATTTTATGAAACCAGAGAAGTGGGCTTAGCTGCATAGTAAGACATGCAATTTAAATGCGTCACTATGCAGCTAAGCCCTGCCCTCTGGATTCATAAAGTGTTCTTTTAGGCTGCAGTTACCACGTTATATTAACAAAATGTATAATATTTTTTGTTTAACGGCCGGTCATAGCAGCTATAGTTGCGATCGTATTCCTTGACGATGGCGACGAGGATGGGGGTACGCAGGGATACGGGTACGGTTGCTGGCATGTAACACGTATTTTGAAATCAGGATTTGTTGGAGATGGCATAAGGTATTGATAATACCCGGAAGACGTTCCTGGCAGAGAATCAACTTCCCCTGTATGGAGAAGCGTTGGACCTGGTGGGTTATACGGATATGGAATTACGATTGAAGCTAAAGAAAAACACAAGCGGATACATGCATTTTGTTTGTGTCAGATTTAATCAGTTTACGGAAATAGATAATACCTTCTGGAGCCGTCCCCATTGGTGGCAGATAAGATTGATAACTTGGTGGACTGTAATCAACTGGTGGACCCATGGGTGGCATGAACATACTTGGACCGTATGGAGTATATTGTGGTTGGAGGAGTCCAAGTGCGTAGTCTTGGTAACTTGGTGAACTATACATGGAAGGAGCGGGTTGTATCATTGGTGATTGCATAGGTCTCAAAAAGGGGTTCATTCCATACGTTCCTCCACTTGGCTTTGTGTCAGCTTGTTCTTCTCGACTTCTTCCGGCGGCTTGCATAATTGCTCGCTGTGAGCAAACAAAAACATTATTAGTTTTCCACGTCTATAACATTGTTTAAGTATTACTTACCTGTTGATATCCGTCCGGAGTAGGCATAGAAGGATAAGCATAATTTTGTGAACTGGGATTCGAGGTGGAATCTGTGCTGCCAGTATAAGCTGAGCCAGAGTATGGGTTACCGTAAGGCATTGCTGGATAGCCCGAAGGTAAGTTTGAATATTGTTGTGGAAGCATGTAGTTACTTCCATAATATGACATTGGATTAGCTGGGTTACTACCGTATGGATTCATTCCGTAGGGAACTCCAGGATAACCATTTGTCGCGTATGGGTTCATGGGTAAAGCAGGGTATGGCATCGAGGTGTAATTGGTAGCACCGGTGTAGTTGACTTGACTAGCGTAAGCATTGGAGGCGTTGTAAACTTGAGCGCTTGGAGTGTAAGTCGCATTGTCCGTTGAATATTGGCTGCTGGTGGAATTACTGTAATACATTGGTGTATTGCTACCTTGGTTACTGTCGTACGTTTGGTTGTAAGTTTGGCTATCGGAAGTGGTGTTGTACGTGCCGTTGGAGTAACCCTGGTTGGCCATGTTGTACATTGAATAACTTCCATCGTTACTGGAGTAACTTTGATTGTTGTTGCTCCCGTCGTAATATTTATTATCGTTTGATTCCGCTGGGCTGTATCCCTGGCTGCTATCACCCGTTGAGTAAGCTTCGGAAGTACTGTTGCTTACGTACCCATCATAACTGTTAGAATTCTGTGAGTTGTAATTGGAACTCCCATCATTCGTACTGCCGCTGCTATAAGACCCAGGAGTTTCATTGTCATTTTTGACATATCCTGGACTTCCCTCATTTTGTCCACTGTTTGTA
>JAAXOA010003771.1:0-11054 GCA_036561885.1 Salina celebensis
CTGGAATCGGAAACTACAAGCCCTTTCTAGTTCTCTGATATCTCTCATAAAAATTGTACATTTAACTTATTTTTTCATAGGTTTCCGAAATAAAAATGTAAACATCCTGTAAAGGTTATCAAAAAACCATGATTTCAACCATTAGCAAACATTTTCCCGGATATATCAATATCACATCCTGTAATCGCTTTTAGGTATTTTTTCGAATCCCACTAATAGCTGTTGGTGTCACATATGGTCGTTGGCAGCTGTCATGATAATCATGAACAAGAAAAAGCTTTCAATCTTGACTTGCCTTGAAAGTTTTCCTACTCTTCCCTTAAATTATCAATGCGTTCATATTAAAACCATTTTCCAATTAGATTTCATACTTGTCCAGACTTGTTAAGGAAGTTAACCTGTCAGCAGTCGTTACAAAATGTTTTCCTGGAAACTTTCCATTTTGTTGTTTACTTGGGATGTAGTATTTGGAGGAGAAGTGGATTTAACTCGCCAAGAACGACAATTAGGTCAGCCGATTGTTGAAGCAGTTATTCAGCAAATTAGCCAATCAGAGATTTTCTCAGATGACCACAGCTTTATGTTACGGCTCGCTTTCGTAGAAAGCGAATTTGGCAAATGGAATAAGACATACCGAGAAGGATATTACGGTGGAATTTGGCAATTGGACGAGTCGTCATTTAAGCTCACGTTGGAGCAAAATGATAGCACGAAAGCTCACCATCAAAGGATCAAAGAAAAGTTCAATATCGACTGGAAAGAAGTAACCTGGGATAACTTGTTGCAGCCTTTTTACTCCGGATTAGCATGCAGACTTTATTTCGCAATACAAGCTGAAATCCACGCAACATCAATTCCAGACACAATGTTTAGACAAGCCCAATTTTGGCAGAGTTTTTATCGAAACCATGATCACGACTTGACCTTCAGATTCAAAGAAATGTCGGCATTTCTCGGCCGTGAACTTCGTGCGAACATGTGTCATTCTAAGCTGGATCTAATGATTGCGATAGACGCGTCTACGAGCGTGGGCCGTGAAAATTTCCCTGATTTCATTAAAAATATTGCTAATCTGGTTTCTCATTCATTTTCTCCAGAATCCACTGAAATCCACCTTGGTGCATTTCTCTTCACTAATATGATTTACCACCTTACCGATATTGACGATGATATTACTATGGGCATGATTGGAGGCTACATAGAATTAGCTACGTTTCCATTTGGAGATAGCAGAGCAGACAAGGCATTGATGTATGGAACTGATGCTCTACTGAAAGCTCCACGTAACGGAGTTCCACAAGTTGTTCTTATATTTCATCATGGAAAAGTGGCTCCAAACTCTGCCCTGAAGGAAGCAGCTTTCCGAGCTAGCCAAGCCAACATTGCGGTTTACGTGGTTGGTATTGGAAACGATGTGGACACAACTGAGCTACTTACAATTACTAATTCACAACAGCGCAACGTGTTTACTTTAACTGGCTTTAAATCACTGAGCGACTTTCTTCCTAAATTTCATTCTGTGTTTTGTAACATACCGCAAAAGCTTTCTACTGTGGAAATGGTAATTGAAGATAAGGTTGTTCAAAATGAGGCACGTTACTACATTGTAAATGTGTCTAATTCGGATGGTATAACGGTTTATATTAACGTGACCAATGAAAGTGGTAATGTAAATGGGTTTTGGCATTATTCTTTTGAAACTCCGAATGAGATTTTGTATAATGGTGATATCGATGGGATCACGCATATTCCAGGGAGTAACACCAAACAAGCATTTATTTCAGTAATTGGAGTAAGTGATAATGTTAACGGCAGCCTTTACAAAATTTACTTTAAAGATGGGAATTTAGACCATGATGTAGAGTCGGGTAGCACAATAGTTTTAAGTAGCTGGGTGGTTGGTTTGGCAGGCACCCTGTTAGCTCTCCTTTCCTTTGAGTGAATCCCAATGCTTTTTCTAGATTAATGTAAAAAATTTCCTCGTCGACATATAATATGTTATCATATCATATTATTTTCGGATAGACAATAAGATAGGAATTGCCGCAAGCGGTTTGATCGAGTCAAATTTGGCATTTTACAATATAATGTACAATACAATACAATAGTATGTAAAAGTATTGTTTGGTCACTCTTCCAGTTTGGAGTTATGCAATTATTAAATCAAGGCGAGAGTTGTAAGCAAGTCCAAATAAAAATTAAGGAAACATTAAGTTTTTTATTCAAAATATCACTTGATTCATACATGTAGGGAAAATTTATCCTGAAATTGATATCGATATATCGGTTCTGCTTGATTGCTACAAACACTGTCCTGCAGTGTCGCAATTTTTCCATGAAGAATGCGAAAATCAGCCTATTTTTTCCTGGTTTCTTCGTGTAGTATGAATGTGTCATATTGGTGCATATAAACAGATCTCTGTGTTTAAATCCCTGCATTTCACACGAAGAATCCGAACCTAAAAAACCCTAAAACAAGTGCTGACAATAATGAAATTCTTTGAAATACCTACACTACTGACGGCAGCCTTTTCTGTGGCCGTGCCCAAGGATGCCACTCTTGAAGAACGAGCCACAGGTAAAGATGTTACAGAAGCTGTCCTTCGGAAAATCTCACGCTCGAACATATTCCCTGACGACCACAGCTTCTTAATTCGTCTGGCATATGTGGAAAGCCGATTTGGAAGTTCCACTCACACGTTCAGAGCAGGGTACTATGGTGGAATTTGGCAGGTTGACCAATCCTACTATAACCAGACGCTGCAGCCATCTCTAACTACGTACCATGTGGAAATTCAAAAGCACTTTAACATTTCATGGACATCAACAACATGGGAGGATCTCTTGAAGCCTTTGCACTCTGGACTGGCAGCTGCGTTGTACTTCAAGACCAAAACAAACCCTCCGGAAACTATAATCAAGCAATCAGACTTTTGGAAAACTTATTACAGGATGAACGGTGACGCCACCAAGTTCAGAAGCGACTCAGCAGAATTACGAGATCAAACCAAGTGTCGGGGCAAGATGGACTTTTGTATAGTTTTGGATGGTTCTGGAAGTATTGGGGCGTGGGATTTTGCAGTCGCAAAAAACTTCACTGCATCCCTCATAGAATCATTTAGTTTAGACTTCACACGAATTGGTATGATTGTATACAGTAGTGGTACTGATATTATTTTCGAAATTAACAATAACCACGGCAAACAAGAACTTGAAGACCTTGCTCGTAACACATGGTATCCGTCAGGATCAACTCGCACAGATCTTGGTATTTTGGCTGCCCTAACAATGTTAAATGCTCATGAACAGGGTACTGGTGTTCCAAAAATTATGACGGTTTTTACTGACGGCAACTCTGATTCACGTCAACTAACTCAGGATGCTGTTTCAAAGGTGGCAGCAAGTCGCAAAAAACTTCACTGCATCCCTCATAGAATCATTTAGTTTAGACTTCACACGAATTGGTATGATTGTATACAGTAGTGGTACTGATATTATTTTCGAAATTAACAATAACCACGCCAAACAAGAACTTGAAGACCTTGCTCGTAACACATGGTATCCATCAGGATCAACTCGCACAGATCTTGGTATTTTGGCTGCTCTAACAATGTTAAATGCTCATGAAGAGGGTACCGGTGTTCCAAAAATTATGACGGTTTTTACTGACGGCAACTCTGATTCACGTCAACTAACTCAGGATGCTGTTTCAAAGGTGGCAGCCACTTCGATTAGGACTGTATCTGTGGGTATTGGAAATGGAATATACCATTCAGAACTGCTCATGATTGCACAAAATGATCCACAAAGCGTTTTCAGTGTTTCCAACTTTGACGGTTTGCAGGATTTCATTATGGAGATAACCACGGTCGCTTGTGAGACTCCGCAAGAACCTGTACTAAACCAAACACAGAGCGACTCACTGGCACAAGATGAGAAGAGAATTTATAAAATTGATTTACCTGAAGAAGGAATCACTATTAGAGTTTTTGATCACAAGTGGAAAGACGGAAGGGTATTGGAGCCGTTCGGAACCAGTTCCGAGTTCTGCCCTTCATGATGGGGCTATTGATGGACCTACCTTTATTCCCAGGGGCGAGGCGAGACAGTCTGTGGACGCGTCTGTCTATTTTACAATTCAAGGCATGGAGAATACGAACAATTACACGTTGACTACTGAAGAAGGTGACAAAACTGAATTGGAAAAATCCACAGGTAAGATGATAAGTCATTATTATACATTTTCATTTGTTGGTGAATGGTTTTAGATACTGTTAACTAAGCGTTTTTTTTTCTCTTCTAGTAATAATTTTCATTGTTGGGATTCTCCTCGTCGTACTCTTGGTTGTGGGCGTGCTTATGGGTTGTTGTTGCTGCAAACGTAAGCACAGATATTCCTCTGTAAGAAGCACAGACCACCGACGATCGTAGAGCTTATCAGTTTCCATGAGTTTAACATTTACAAAATCGATTTACTTTATCATCATGAATCATGATTGTAATCACAATAATATGGATATGAAATTTAAGTTACGTAGAGATATTTGTCATAAGGTACATAGGTGCAGGTTTGCCATCATCGTGCTCAGATTTACCATTCTTCTTCCTAGATGGAAACAGGATTTTATGTTGGCAAGTTGGCATACGTTAAAAACATTGTAGCTTCCATCCTCTTTGAAGTAGTTACAATTTACAATACACGCAATGAATAAAAACACTCAGAACCTGTTTGTACAAAAAGAAATATCTAAACGGAATTTCTTCCGATACATAAACTATGGAACTTTGTTGTCCAGGCATGATATTATTCAGATTTATTCTTGATATCATATGTCCTTCCTTATCATAACTTCTAATTCCTTATCAGTCAGTAGTACCAGCGTGCGTCAACGAACAAACGAGCCGTGAACGCATAGCTAGTGGATAGAACAAAAGCATCTATGTCGAAAAATATAGCTTGTTTCTGTGGCATTGTTATCGAAGTCATCAAGGATTACGGAATTTAAAGTTATCGTTAGGAATACATGTAGGTACATTCCATGCATTATTAGTTGGCGAATGTTGCTAGGCTTAACCTTTGAGATGATTCTGTTTCTAACTATGAATCACATTTAGTGTCCAAACGCCAACGCAACTACCTACTTTCCGAAATCCTGGATTTACTTCAGAGGTTTAAAAATATGTAATATTAAAAAAATTATGATTATTAAATTTACTGAGAATGATGTAACGTGTAATGTTTCCTAATATGTACACTCATAATTCACTGCAATGATTTAATTTTAATCCTAAGTGAATAGATGTTTCTATCTTTTATAATCCATAATAAACATGCCCGTTATGGCACAGGTTGTTGATAAAATTCGGGATTTGGTTCAATATACGTTTGTAATATGAGCTCGTTGTTGAGTATTTTGATATTCTATCATAAATCTTTATCCCTGGGATTGTAACTAGCGGATCGTATAAAAATCTGGATGATCTTAACCAAATGAAAGCAATAGCTAAACTACTCTCTCCCGATTACGGTTTAAAATATTCATCGCCATGAAATTCCTACTTGTAGTGATACTAACAACACTTGCGTCTTTCGCAGCCTTGGTTTTTGCAAAAGACGCTACTTTAGAAGACAGAGCTACCGGTAAAGATGTTGCTGAAGCTGTTCTCAGGAAAATTTCACGTTCCGCAATTTTCCCTGACGATCATAGCTTTCTAATTCGGCTCGCATACGTAGAAAGTCGATTTGGAACTGACAACCAAACTTTTAGGGCTAACTATTTCGGAGGCATCTGGCAAGTTGATGAAAAGTACTACAATAAAACGTTGGAATCTTCGCTGACCGCTAGCCATAAAGAGATTCAAAAGCATTTCAATATATCTTGGAATACAACAACATGGAGAGATCTTTTGAAGCCTTTGTATTCAGGACTGGCGGCTGCGTTATACTTTCAAACGAAACCTAGTATTCCTGAAACTCTTGTTTTGCAGTCGCAGTATTGGAAAAATCACTATAGAGAGGTCGGGAACACTTCCAAGTTCATCAAGGACTCTGAAGAGTTACGCAACCAAACGAAATGCAGGGGTAAAATGGACTTGTGCATTGTATTGGACGGATCTGGAAGCATTCTCCCATTTAACTACACGAAAGCGAAAGACTTCACTGCATCCGTGATTGAGTCATTCACGCTGGACTTCACACGAATTGGAATGCTGGTATACAGTGGAATCTACGACTCCAAAGTTATCTTCGAAATTAACAACAATCACACTGTTGACGACCTCGCAACTTTGGCTAGAAATGCGTCACATCCACAACAGAGTACAAGAACAGATTTAGGATTGCTTTTGGGCATTCAAATGTTTAACCGGTCAAACGCGATTAATGAAACTGGGAAAGGAGTTCCGAAAATTATGATGGTCCTCACAGATGGAAACTCTGATTCACGACAACGAACTGAGGCTGCAGTTGCCAAGGTGGCGAACGATTCCATTAGAACTGTATCTGTGGGGATTGGAAATGGAATAGATCATTCAGAATTGCTCATTATTGCGCAAAATGATTCACAAAGCATTTTCAGCCTTTCTAACTTTGACGGACTGACAGGACTTCATTCAGGAAATCACCACAGTGGCTTGTGAAACTCCTCAAGAACCAGTTGTAGATAAGCCACAGAATGACTCCCTGATTCAGAATGAAAAAAGAGTTTACAAAATTAAGCTACCTGCAATCGGAATAACGATTAAGATTGTGGTCAAAACCGGTAAAACAGTAGGATATTGGAGCCGTACCGAGCGAGTTCCAACTGCTGCTATTCATGAAGGAATCATAAATGGGGATACTTTCATTCCAGGGACTGGCGCAAGGATAAGTACAGAGCCTGAAGACCCTGAAGAGCCAAGCGTGTACTTTACTATTCAAGGAGTTGAGCAGGTGAATAATTACACTATTACTGCAGAGGAAGGTAACAAAACAGGGGGTGGAGGGTCGGGAGGAAGCGGAGGTAGTGGTGGTAGTGTAGTTAGTAGCAACTTCACTGTAGTATCATACTGCTTTCTTTTCATAGCCTACTTCTGTGGTATGAAATACTTTGTATAGAAAATGAACTTTGTTTCTGCTTTACTAACGTAAAATAATAAATTTATACGATGTTCAAAATAATGGAACCTTACTGTTTCATATTTATTATGAAACTGTTGATTATTTAATGAGGACTGACAACTGATTCCCCCTTTTTTCGCATACAATTGCTAGGCTCACTGTTTGGTAATCCAAACGAATTTCAAGCAAACAAAAGCCAATTTGCTTTCTGATTGCGTGTTTTCGAACTGCCATCTTTATGTAATGGGCAGGAGCCGTGTGAGCAGTAGACGCTTGACATTTTTAACCTACAAGCTTGATTTTTTTCATTCGTTTCCCCATAATACTGCGAGACTGCGACTAGTAGTATTTCATGACTTTGTATAGACTTTGTTGAATTGTGAGCATAAACCTATCAACCATTGGCCATGTATGTACTCTTCATTATGTTGAAGTCAACCAAATACAAACTCAGGATTGCGGATTGGAATGGACCAACATCAGTCAGATTTAACATCAGTTTGAAAGTGTCAGCGTGGATTTGCGACTAAACTGGAGATTAAATTATTAATCCACTTTGATGATAAGAAAGGGTAATGTAATTAGGTAAAAGCTACATAACTGAAAGTTATAAAATGTATAAGTATGATACAGACTCTTGGGAACTTTGCTTTTGTAGCAGTTGTAGAAAAATGTTTTCACTGGTGCAAATATTTGTTCCGAAAGCTAATTGGTGCATAAAGGCCACATTACGGCAGACATTTGAAATTTATAAGATATAAATTTGTATCCTGGTAATAATAATATTGTTGTTAAAAATTGTTATTCTGGTAAGAAAACTTACAAAAAAAAGTACACACACACAATAATACATTCACATTAAATAGCAATAGTATGATGTTGAGCATAATTAAATATAAAATAACTTTTCACGTGTTCTGTAAAATTGATACAAACCAGATGTCTCATTCATTATTACTACCAATGGCAAAATTAAGCAAGCAGTACCAAAATCAGACAACATGAATCATCAACAATGAATACTTAAACATTTAAAATGTAAGCGTTCCATTCCTCACAAGCTAATTAGTTCGGACCCAATGACCTTCCCAAATTCTCTTTTTCCTTATCAATCCGTGAGCACCAGACTTTTCCCATCGAGTATTCGACAGAATTCTCATCCGTGTAAATCATTTCCATCTGTGCACTTCCCAGCCGGAACTCTGAGCCAGCCTCTGGTCCTCCATCTTTCTTTAACTTTCAAGTACATTCAACCCACCGGCTTTAGTTTTACTTCTACTTTCACCCGAAGACAGTCTTCTTTCAAGTGAGGGAGAAAGCTGTGGGGCAATCTGAGACCTGATCTGAGTTAACTGTGTACCTCTGCAAACGTCCATTCGCGAAATATGGCAAACCAGCCTGTTGACCTACCGCTTTGCGTGCATCAAAAACTCTCAAACGATTTTAGAGAACCCCGTGTGCACGAAAATTCCAGCGAAATCTCTATTAATTTTGAGAGCTTCAATCCCGACTGGGAAACAAATTCAACAATCAGTTTCTCAGAAAGAAATCTATCATCTGCCTTGAATCGTTCCAAACCATTTCCCAACTCTATTGACAGTTTGATCACCCATCCAGGCTACCAAGCCCTCACTAGTGGTTCACTTCTTGGAAACGTTATTATGTTATGTGTGATCCTTTGTATGCCACAGTTCCGCAGGTAAAACAATTTTGCAAAAACTATTTTATGGACACTTTCCTTCCACAAAGGTTTTAGCTGTGATTACAAAAAAAAATAATTTGGTATTTCTCCACTAGACCAGCAAACTATCTGATAGTAAACTTGTCACTATCTTCAATTTTGTTCATAATCTCAGCAAATCTTCGCCTCGCTGAGAACGCCTACTCACTCTGGAATTACAGCACAGTTATCTGCCAACTTCTCGCAGTTTTGCATCGTAAGTCTGTAAATCATTATAGCATGAGATAAATTACATCAAAACTATTAGCATGCGTAAACCTATGTTATTGTGTCTATTGTTCAATAGGAATTCCAATACCATGCGTTGCTCTGACTACCATGATGATATCTCTGGATAGAGGAAGAGTTGCACGGAATCCAATGAATTGTTCACCCCTTCTAAGCCCTCTATGGAAAATCCTTTCCATTTGGATTTTTTCTGTTATCATTGTACTTCCACTTGCTTTCACTCGGGTTTATGATGAATGCATTTCAGCTGCTTACAAGTGTGCCAAGGTGAGCCTGGCGTACCAAAAAGCCTAATTGCTTTTACAAGTCATTAATTGAAGACTGACAAAACGTAATTAAAAGTTGGGGTTTTATACAGGTTCTTTTGTTTGACCAACCAACTTTGAGTATGGCCTATGGTATCTGTTATCTTCTATCTGTACATGTAATTCCTGCAGTGATCCTGATCAACGAGTCTGTCAAAACTCACAAAATAATGAGATTTCTAAAGAAATCTGGGATTAAGTCGTGCTCAAGCATAATGCCCTGCTCAACTCCATCCATGGCAGACAATCGTCTTCTTCTTTTAAGAAATTCTTGCCTTTTTACAATTATATTTTTAGTATTTTGGCTTCCATACGGAATTTTTCAGTTTCCTTTAGATCTCCCTAAAGAGATTCTTCCAAGAATTGTTAGAAATATATGTCCGTTTTTATTTCCGTTTTGTTAGGAATTTTACTTATGTTCAGATTGCTCTAAACCCAGTAATATTATTTGCACTCAGCTATGATTTGAGAATGTACCTGGGCAGGGTTCAGTCCGACTGGAGAGAAAGGATGCAGGTGCACACACTCAACGATCGTCCAACACGTCAACATTTTTTCAGACATAATAACAACTACATGCGACGATTTTCTGCTCAACTACCATGATATTCGGTGTACAAATGGATTGGAGGGGGAAGATAGAGACAAGATACGTAGGGAGAAAGCAGAATCCAATCAGACCACTCAAGTATGAAATACAGACACAATCAAAATTCATTGTAATGTTAAGCTAAAAGAAAAATATACAAAGGGATCAGTTGCCAAGCGACAAATCCTGTATGATTTGTTTGTAATTTGACATGATATGTTTCAAAGAATATTTGCATAGTTGACAGCATTCTATTTCAATCCAGGAGAATGTCTTTATGCGGAAGACGGAATGCCATGACTACCACTTGTTTTATGTTTTAAAACGGGAAATGTCATAATGTCAATAGAATTTTATATTTTAAGACTTTCATCACACCAGCATTCCAGACACAATGATAGAATTGATTAGGTTCGTTCGTACACATAGCGATGAATGCGTCCAAAATGGGAGATCAGTGTTGATCTATGTGGGAGACGAAACCCCCTGGCAAATAAATTGCAATCGACTATTCCAATAAATCACCTCCATAGGATACTATATGCAAAAAACATATGCATATCATTGCTGTCAGTGAAGAAATCTAGGGTCGACAGGAATCTACTGCCGTGGTCGAGGTTGTATGAATGAAAGTGTATCAAGAATATGTCAACCACTTAATGTTAGTTAAAGGTTAGATAATATGATCAATTTCATTACTGTATTAAAAACATGAGTTTGTGCAGAAAATTCAATGCTCTATACTATAGGCGACTTTTACAATAACAATCCCTCTAATCGAAACAATTTCTGAACTGAAGAAGGAAGTAAAACAACAAGCTTTTATTTTGAAACATGGAACATTTGAAACACAACAGCTTACACTTACATAGGTAGGTACTGTAATTTTCTTATGAAAGTGGGCTTAAGTATTATAAAGAATAAAATCAAATAAATAAACTAAAGTTTACAAAATTGGCTTAATCTACCTCCATATCATCGGTTCCAGGAGTATTGCCATCAATTTCGATTTCTGGCTTGCCATCTTCGCACTTGGATTCCTCTTTGCCTTCCCTTTGAGTCGGTTTAGGCTTGGAAGTGCTCACAACCACC
>JAAXOA010003772.1:0-11050 GCA_036561885.1 Salina celebensis
CAGGCTAGAGGTACTCCTCAACCGGAAATCATTTGGTTACGAGCGGATGGAACAGCAGTTGGAGATGTCCCTGGACTACGACAGGTAAACAACAAATCATCGTGTTTTCTTGGGTTTTCTACCCTTTTTGAATTTTCATCGTCCTCTTTCTGACAGTATTAAAAAAGGAAATTGCTCATTTTTCAAGATGAAAGAAACCTATGATACTATGATCCAATATATACCTCGAGTGGTTGTTTGTCTCCTTCCCCTCATTTCCTTTTTGATGAACCCTAGTACGCTTGGTTCAACTATGCAGTATACAATACTCCACTTTTTTTGTGATTTGGTACATTACATTGTGATGTTTTTCATATCATTATAATCCAAGCTTTAATTTCAAAAAGATCGTGAAACGGAAACGGTTGTTAAAATACAAAACTCAATTACACAACCCAAATCAGTTAGGATAAGTGCACAACGGGCAAGTACATGATACACAAGACACAACCTGACACTTAAAACAAGTAACAATACAACAGCTCGGCACTTGAAACCTTGGTACAACCATTTGTAAAATACCTGTCTATATATTTAGTATAGTTCTGCTGGAACAATATTTTATTAGACGATACCTTTGATAGTCAAATAGGTAATATGAATAGGACCGTTGATTGCAGCAGATAATGAATTGTATTCATTCACACTCATTTACTGTCACTCATTTGTGAATAACTTGTCTCTCCTATTTACCACCTATCTTGAACTGCTGTGATGTGTGCATTGCGTACACGCATCAAGTTCATTTAAATACTAATATGGATTGTGAATACTTTTATTGCAGCGTTTATTGCAGAGAGTTCAATCATACAGTCTCATTACAATTCTATACGCATATTTTACAACAGTTATTTAGAATTAATATTCATGAAGATGAGCATATATGGCTGATTGGTGTGGTGAATTTACGATGAAAGATCACAGTATATAAAGTTCATAGAGAAAGCCTTTTCGTAGGCACGCCTATAACACTACCGAAACAAAAAAACTTCTTTTGCAACATCATTTGGGGAAAAATAGTTAATCCTTAAAAATATTAACTCAATATACCTCCACCTCCCATTGATTGTGCGAAACGCATTAGCGAAAGAACAAAATGAATACTTCTCAAGAAGCCATATTTGTCAGGTCTAGATTGAAGTAGCCACACAGGATTACAATATCCATATTTTAAAGATGAATACCGTTGTCGCCCAAATGACGAAGTGAACCGCTCTCTTACCTGTTTTAAGGAGTGTAAACAATTTTGCGTGGGAGGAGGGAAAAAATGGATTATTATTTGGATCCCTAAAATGAGAGCAAACATTTTGATAGCGTTGTTAAAAATCTATTTGATATTGATTTTCGTGCAAGTCAGCAATCCCAACAAGCTCGATAAATCTTATAAGCATAATGCATCTTTTATGAAGACAGCCTGTCGTAACTGTAATATTATTATGTTTTGAATACTTTTAGGTGTTGGCTTCTGGAGCATTGGTCTTTCCACCATTCCGTGCTGAAGACTATCGTCAAGAGGTTCATGCCCAGACTTACATTTGTTTGGCTAGGAACTCTGCGGGAACCATTCACTCTCGGGATGTTCACGTCCGTGCTGGTATGAATGTTCCTTTTTATAAAAATTTATCCTATCAAAATTATTAATATTGTTACTAATAATCTTCAATGAACCAAGTACTTAAAGGATGTTTTATGTATAACACAGCAAGAAATAATACTAGCAAAGATTCATGATAGTTATTAAGCGAATAAAGCAGGGGTAAATGCACTTCGCTGGATAATTTATTAGCTAATGGTAGTATTAATAAAATTGAACAAGTGAATAATAGATGTTGGCTATAACACGGATGGGCTCAATGGGAATAATAAAGGAATAGTAACAGTTTTGTATGGGATTTATTGATTGAAGTGGTGAATTAGACATGTCTAATAAGTATTTGGGTGGTTGGCGAAAACATCCTTTTGCAAAATTAAACTCATAGTCATAGTAACAGAGAACATTACAAAAGAGACAGTTTCGCTGCGCCTAGATCAGTGTTGAATTTGCAATAAGAAAAAAAAACAATTTAGGGCGAAGATTTGATATAAGCAGCTTACAACACTAATGTAGTGATAATTGACCAGGACTATATGCATAATAGAGTATCCGCTTCATTTGAAACTATGAAATATACAGTATGCTGCAGTGTTAATGAACAAATGATGAAGAATGATGTATGTATAACAACTCTTAATTCTTCGTTTAAATACACATAATTTGTTTAGGCCGTGTGTGGTTGCATTCTGCACTGCATCCTTAGTTGTTTTCAAGGGTCAAACAACTTATAACTGATTACTGTTACATAAATATTCAGTTGTTAATAACCAAAATAAACCATTAAGTTTGAAGATATATTTAGTACAAGAGTGTGCAAAGTTTAGAGAAAGAGTACTTATGACAATTTGTCTCAGTTAACTTTTTTTAAAGAAAAGATATTATTAGACTTTTTTTACGTTACTTTCATCCCTCTTTTAGTTGTCAGTCAAAGTTATACAGCAAACGTTTGGGAAGAACATGTCATCCGTGGGAACTCTGCCCTCATGAAATGCAATTTGCCAGCATTTGTTGGTGATTTTGTAACAGTGAGCTCCTGGTTTCAAGATGATTCACAGATTGAAAAGAATGATGTGTATGGTATGAAAAAAACCGTAGACTTTTTACCAAAGAAAAGAAAATAACAGAAGATGGAGGCATGGCGGGTGGAGGTATTTCTACGAGAAAAACATGCTTTTTAGGATAGGTTTAAAATAGCTTGCTTGTNTATGAAAAAAACCGTAGACTTTTTACCAAAGAAAAGAAAATAACAGAAGATGGAGGCATGGCGGGTGGAGGTATTTCTACGAGAAAAACATGCTTTTTAGGATAGGTTTAAAATAGCTTGCTTGTGCTACTCTGATAGGATTGTCAGATTGCAGTGAAGCTTAAGCGTGCAATCAGATACACTGCAAACCTCTTATTTCTCGACAACGTGAACAAAAAATTCAAATGAGCTGAAAACTATTTGAGCAAGACAGAGAAGAGCACATTTTTGTTACAGAGATTACTCCAAAAATGATAAATCTGCAAGAGTGTACGCACACAAGTGTCTAGCTGAATGATCGTGTAAACATGTGCTAAGAATTTTTTATGTAAACGAAATAGCAGACATTTTTAAAACATGTTACGAGAGGTAATTCATAATCGAGGGATGTAAGCTGTAACCGTTTGGTAATGTAGTTGGTTTTGACTTGAGTATGTCTTTTAAAGATGAACCCATGAATTGGGTGTTTGGAAGATAAAATCTAACAGTGTTTTTTTTCTGCGTTTGAAACCGTTAAAAAGTTGTCAACCAGCCATACTCAGCGAAAGTGTTTGAGGAAGATGTTATCCGAGGAAATGCTGCGATTTTCAAATGCTCTACGCCTACATTTGTAGCAGACTTTTTAGCGGTGGACTCGTGGTATCAAGATGATGTGCCGATTACAAAAAATGACAAATATGGTATATTAACGACTTGCAAAGAGCATTTCGGACATGGGAGGTCATGGATAACAAAATCAATATATTAAGAGAAAGAAATTTATGCATGGCTACATGTTTAAATTCACTAGACAGTTTACGTTATTGATGAGCCATGGATATGACTTTTATGAATGTTTAGCAAGTTTATTCAATATTAGGTAATTTTGAAGTTTCTGTTTTGTGACCTAAAATACAAATTTTTGCAGCACAAAGCAAAATTTTTAGTAGAGACAAAAATGGATTCTGAAGCAAATAAAAAATCGCTAAATATTGACCATCCTAGCGATTCTCAGCCAACTTTGGATATAAATAGCAACGACTATCCACGCTTGAATTTGCTCGCGATACCGACTTCCACAAAAGGCCTTCAGATATCTTCTCACCAAACAAAATTTGCCAAGCCAAAACGTAAAGAGTTGTCATTGGACATCTCAATTCAAAAAAGGATATATCAAATATTTTAGGCAGGAATTAGGACATGGAATCATTACCAGAGATGGTAATTCTGATGATATATTTGTACACTTAAAAGACATCGAGGGGGAATACTATCCCCAGCAAAATGACGAGGTTACCTTTCGCGTATGCCCGGTTTCGCCAAAGTCCGAGAAATTGCGAGCTATTCACGTGCGGATCGTTAAGTTCGCTCCTGGGGAGCGTATCAAAAGAGAGTCACGATAAAACAAAGGTCTCGGGCAAATCTACAGCAATTACTATAAAAACAACAGTTTCTTTAAAACGCTGATAAAATTAACTAAAGTATACCTACATGTGTATGTGTATAGAGAGATATCTTAGAAGGCTGTTCCAATTTTTTGCAGTTGTCGCACAAAAGTATGAAGTAGACCCTATCAAAGAACACGCAATAAAAGGGAATAATGCAATTGTGAAGTGTCAAGTGCCCTCCTACGTTGCCGACTTTTTGACAGTTACCGAATGGCAATCCACAGATGGTGAAATTTACACTGCCGATTCCAAAAACTATGGTTCGTTGTTGCGTAAACAAATTTAGAGCGCATTCCAAACAAGATGCAAGCGTGACATGGCGGATGAAAAGAAAAGCTAGTAGAAGCATGAAAAACGACGGGGTAGAGGTCAAAGACATAATGTCTATCAACAGTTTAGGATGATTTAAGATTGGAAAGAAGATATGAATAAAATTAGTAGACAAAGTAAATGTAGAGTTCTGTCTCATTTTTTGCAGTGGTTTCTCAGCAATTCATGATTGAGGTACACAACGAACATGTCATAAGAGGAAATAGTGTAACATTACGTTGCAATATTCCTGCGTTTGTGGCCGACTTTATGTCAGAATTTAGAGCGCATTCCAAACAAGATGCAAGCGTGACATGGCGGATGAAAAGAAAAGCTAGCAGAAGAATGAAAAACGACGGGGTAGAGGTCAAAGACATAATGTATATCAACAGTTTAGGATGATTTAAGAGTGAAAAGAAGATATGAATAAAATTAGAAAAAGTAGATGAAGAGTTCTGTCTCATTTTTTGCAGTGGTTTCTCAGCAATTCATGATTGAGGTACACAACGAACATGTCATAAGAGGAAATAGTGTAACATTACGTTGCAATATTCCCGCGTTTGTGGCCGACTTTATGTCAGTAACTGGCTGGCAAGATACTGACGGCAATTCATACACAATGGAAGCAAAATTTACTGGTTAGAAAACTTAATTCAGGCATATTTGCACATGTCGGGTGTGTACGGGTTGCGTGTGTTTTTGTCAAACAAACAATTGACTGTCAAAAATGGTTTTAATTTAATGAGTGTACTCAACTTGAAAAGTTATTTAGTATTTTGTTCTTGATATTTTATGTAATTCACACAGCCGTTGCACAGTTTTATGCTACTGAAGTTCACAACTTATACGTGATAAAGGGGAACTCAGGTATTCTCAAATGCGAAATGCCATCGTTTGTTGCCGACTTTCTTCAGATTGTGGCTTGGATTGATGAGTCAGAGAACTCTTATGTGTACACCCCTAAAGCAGACCACGGTCAGAAATATAATTTTTTAATGTGTGCGTTAGAAGCACGGAGCAATCGCTGATATGGTTGGTGCACTAATGTTGGAAAAAGCAGAAAGATTGACAGAATGAATGAGGAACATAAAAATGTGCGTGAAACGCGTCAATCTTTGTGTCATTATTCATGAATCTTACACAGCAATTTTACATGTCAACGACTAGCCATATATTTGTTGCCGACTTTCTTCAGATTGTGGCTTGGATTGATGAGTCAGAGAACTCTTATGTGTACACCCCTAAAGCAGACCACGGTCAGAAATATCATTTTTTAATGTGTGCGTTAGAAGCACTGAGCAATCGCTGATATGGTTGGTGCACTAATTTTGGAAAAAAACAGAAAGATTGACAGAATGAATGAGGAACATAAAAATGTGCGTGAAACGCGTCAATCTTTGTGTCATTATTCATGAATCTTACACAGCAATTTTACATGTCAACGACTAGCCATATAAAGGTCTGGATCGATTTCAGAAGGTTTTTATATTGCGTGCAGACTTAAGAAAAATGCCAGTTTTGCACTGTGTGTGAATGACATTAGGTGGTGTACTTTTTTATCATTGTAGGAAAATATGTACATTTGTTTGTTTCACGGTTTGATTACTTTGTATGAAAACGGTATGGTTATGATTGTTATTCAGTGGTAGCACAACATTATGCATCGGAAAATAGTCTCAGAGTACGTGATTCGCGGTAATAACGCGGTACTCAAATGCAACATTCCAGCATTTGTTGCGGATTTTGTGTCGGTACTCAACTGGGTTGATTCAGATGGCGAGGTTTATGAGACTTACTAATTCTGGAGGTAATTGACTAGATAGAGATTTTTAACAGGACAAACAAGGACATGGTGGGTGAAGGGTAATAAAGTAGAAAGAGTGATTGAAACTTTTGAGGTTTTTTTCTGATTTTCACAGAAAAGTATGAGACGCGATAGCTTTTTAAGGTTACTCGCACTGGTTATTTGTTTTTAGTGGAGAAATTAATTGCTTTGAGGGTAGTTTGGGTGGAAATTATGATAACCAAAAGGTTCCGGAACTAACTTGGTCACTTGCTGTGTAACACTCGTTTTGATGGGGAAAATCTACGCATACAATTTTATTTGTCAAAATCTTCCTACACAATAGTTGTGACCCAGAGCTACAACACATACGGAGACCAAGAGGACATCATCAGGGGCAATTCGGCAATTCTAAAATGCAAAATTCCTTCATTTGTCTCTGACTTTTTGGAAGTTGTCGGCTGGCGTGATGACATTGGCAATGTTTACTCTCCTGAGAAAAATGCGTTTGGTATTACACGCCTAATATATTGTTTTTTTCTTACATTCTCCTTTTGTTTTTATGGCTCGTAAAAGTTGAAGAAAACTTTTGCTTGCCCATAAGAGAACAATCGGCTCAAAGCGAGTGTGACGGTGACACAAGGCCAGACAAAAACGGCGAAACGACCAAGTAGGAAGTATGAAAAGTTGAATAGACCGGTAGAGAAATAAAAACCAGCTCATATTTCGCACGTTTTACTGACTAGGGTTCATAAATTATTTGCATATATCTATTTCATACTTAGTGCGATTTATAAGCCCGGCGTTGTGACATTTTTATGCAGATTTAATGAATTATCATAAAAAAAGAGCTCACAGTTTAGGATCATGTTTAATTAGCATATTGTTTTTAAGAATTCATAAAGAATGTTTAGCGGTAGGGTGCTTGTCAAAAAGAGTAGGCAGGTAGAACAAATCATCCGTAACTCTAAATCCTTCCCAAATATCGTAAATTTAAACACGCAAATGGTTTGAATATATGAGGTAAAGCAATAAATTGACTTTTATGCAGTTGTTACGCAAGCTTATGACACGTATGGTGATCAAGAGCATATCATCAGAGGAAACTCGGCAATTCTGAAATGTCGAATTCCTTCATTCGTCGCGGATTTCTTGGAGGTAACAGCATGGATTGATGATGAAGGGACTGTTTATTCAAATGACGGAAAATCACATGGTATACATTTTATTGCGTTGCCCTATGGAATATTGGCAGAACAAGGGCAATCGGACGTAGCGCAAGCGACCATGTTAGATTTAGAATTAGTTTAATTGAAGCTATAAAGTTGTACATAAATTAAAATCTCATAATACTGAAAGTCATCTCGTTTGTCAACGTGTAGTGGTGTCGCAGGTTTATGACACACATGGTGACCAGGAGTACATCATTAGAGGAAACGCGGGTGTGCTGAAATGCAAAATCCCCTCATTTGTCGCTGATTACCTCGAGGTAGTTTACTTGGCACGATTCAGATGGCACAGTCTATAGTCAAGATACACGAAATTATGGTGAAAATGATTTTTTTTTTCTTGGATACAAAATGTGTTACAAGTAATAAGAATTCTCGGACACGAGATGGGTACCGGTAGAACACATGTGCAATACAGACATACTATCCACATTTATATGTTTTACTTTCACCCGTGCAACCTTTTGTGTTTTTAGTTGTGGCCCAACAATATGAAAGCGAGCCTGAAAACGAATACGTGATACGTGGAAATAATCTCATTCTCAAATGTAAAATTCCTTCGTTTGTGGCTGATTTCCTTCAAATCATTAGCATGGGTTGATTCTGATGGACAAGAGTATACCCCTCAAACATCGTCGCATGGTAAAGAAGAGTTTCAGTTGAGCTCCATATAGACTTTTATACGCTTGCATTTCCCTCCCTTTCATTTCTATTGAAGTATGCAGTTGCACTGCAAGAACAGTGCCTATAACACTTGTTGATATTACCCGTACAAAAGCCCGCTTTCTCCGAGGAGAACCGGAAATGTTAGGTGTACTGGTTACGGTCGGCATGTGTCGTTTTCAGTGTTTGCTTTCACCATACAAAATGTTGGTTCATTGTACTCAGATCCTATTAGTACATACAGCATACATCAGACGAGATCCCGCCATTTAGGTGGTTCACTTTCTCCTTCTTTTCGTAGTAGATAGTAAATGAAATTATATCATGGACACAAACAATCTGCCGGCAAAACAAAGCATGTTGAATTGAGAACCAATTTTTATGTCAATTTGTCAATCTTTTAACTAAAAGGCTCAATAAAATTTATGTTTATGACCTTGTGACCCGTGCACCCGCCATGTCCGATTGTTCTTGTTAAATGCACACATATTTATGCAAACTTGTATGGAAAGATAACTAATGTAAATTTTCTGCTCATTCTTAAGATGGTAAATTCGTTGTGTTGCCCTCCGGTGAGCTTCACATTAAGGATGTTCGTCCCGAAGATGGTTTTAAAGAATACAGGTATGGCATGCAGTGGAGGTGGCGGCATAAGACATTGATGGACAATGTAATATATATGATTTTGCTTATTACAGGTGTCAAACAAAACACCGACTTACTGGAGAAACTCGCATGAGTGCATCTGCTGGTAAATTGGTCATCACAGGTATGGCAAACTTTAAGATTGTTTCAAATATTTATGAGCCAACAGAAAGGAAAAGCAGAGAGGCCGTTAAATTTAAATGTAAATTTATGAATGATAAGATGTAATTCTTGCCAGAGTTGTCTTTAAAAGAAAAAATTATTAATATTGCAAGAGCCTCTGATCTAAGTTTTTCCTTTCTGATTAATGGGCTGTGACGATTTAATGAATCTGGCAAATTGTCGAAGGAAAATTGTTAAATTTCAGAATTTCAGTAAGTAAAAATTACGTACGCAAAAGTACGAATTCGACAAGAGCTCGATTTTATTTATTCAATTTTTTTTTAATCCGACAATGAATGTGCCAGATTCATATGAGAGGGGCGGCCCGAAGCCTGAATGTTGGGAGACGGGAAGTGATTTGCAGATGTTTGTTTTTCACTATTCAAAGTTTCAATTTCAAAATTACAACAGTCGTGCATGGAAATTTAACGTGAAAATGTTTTGCTGTTTATGCGTGCAATGGATTTGTAGAGCCGTTTTCTAGTGTTGCCCCAACATTTCCATTTTCGGAACGATTCAAGTTTGTTGAGACCAAGACGTCCAACTCCATTCCTTTGTTTTGCCCTGCACAAGGGTATCCCATTCCAAACGTTAGGTTAGTAAAAATGTTTTGCATAACCAACTGAAACATTTTGAGTAAAATTGTACGTTCCTGCACTTCCAGTCTCTGTTTTATCTCATACATATCTATTACTTATACTTATCGTCAGCACAAAACTAAATAGTCAAATGCTAATAATTATAATTTAACCAAATCGTCAACTTTGGTTACCGTAATGAATTGCTAGATCCCATTGGCTCAGTAGCTCCGAGATTCACGTCTGGTAAAGAAAAGAGCCGATCTGTTGAATCCTCATCTGGCGCACCTCACGTTTTATTTTGTCCATCTCAAGGATATCCGGTGCCTGAATTTAGGTTAGTATCATGAAAAAAATGTACTCCTTTAGTTTTGAAAGTTTTCTCTTGTTTCAAGTTTCGGGTCAATCCACCTCGTTAAAGTTTAGGCTCATTGAATGTCTTTGTGATATTTTAAATGTCAAGAACCAATGGGAAGCATTCGACCAAAGTTTTCACAGAACTCTGAAATATCAGCTTTCACTTGGGAGCGAGGCAGCGCATTTGCCCTTTTATGTTCAGCTCAAGCAAGCCCGGTTCCAAGTTTTAAGTAAGGCACTATAGTCCAAACACTACTTGAAAACAGAAATAATACAGTCATAAGCACGATTATTATTACCGTATCATGGGTCGCCCTTTTCATCGAAAAGATAAAATCAGTTAAAATTTCTAAATCTCAGTTTTCTCAATAATATAAGATCCAATGGGTGGTACATCACCAACGTTTCCTGGAAAGTCGCAATTAGTTGGTTGGTTCACTGAAGACGTTGGGAGCATATTAGCACTTCTGTGTCCAGCACAAGCATATCCGCCTCCGAAATATCGGTGAGTAGTTTCTCGGAGAAAAAAACGATTCAACATTGTCTTCCAGGGAAGAAATTTGGTATGCTATTAGGGAAAAGAAACACCAGGAAAATGTCAACATGACAAATGACATTTCATGCGAAATTACGCATACAATATAGACTAGCTTATTGGGAGAAAGATAATGAGCTTGGGCTGCCCCTATCAAAAGTAGGAAGTAGGGTAGTATAATTTCAATGAATTCCATTCAAAGTTTGTCAAGGAAACAATATTGTCTTTGCATTCAGAGCCACTGGGCGGAACAGCCCCAAGATTTTCAGGGGATATGCAACATTTAGGATTCATGAGGATTGGACAGAAAGGAGCAACATTTGGGTTGATATGCCCAGCACAATCCTATCCCCCTGCCAATTTCCAGTAAGGTTCCAATCAAAGTTCCAAATGGAAACTATTGTAGTTTTGTTTTCTTTTGAAGTTCGTGTTGGCTTTGGGTAGCCCCTTCTTATGAATCTTCATCAGTACAATTCGTCTAATGCA
>JAAXOA010003773.1:0-11050 GCA_036561885.1 Salina celebensis
GCCAAGTTGAAATATTTTTGGCAAACTACACAGAAATTATCATGGTACATTTGGCGGTAATTTATCGACATGATGACAGTTCAATTAGGAAGAAAACTGGAAGTACTTTAAATACACTGCACTTCACGTCTTTAAGCGAAAATATTCAATACCACATTTCAGAGGACACAGAAAAGTGTATGAATGACTGCCCAACCAAAGCTCGGAGAGGAAAATAAGTTGGTTACTGTCGCATTACTGGTTTTTATTCAAAAATTATGAAGCACACGTCAATCGTTATCAATGCATATATATTAGATATTGTTTATTGTTTACTTATGTGAGGAGTGAGGACCAGATGTTGGTGAATGTGGACTGTTATTGTCAAAAGGTACCTAAGCACAAATTTTCTTTACGCATTTTAGAGAAATCCGTTACATACTATCGAGGTTTTTACACAATGAAATTGAACAGTATCTCATTCACGAATTGTCTTTTGTCATGTTATTTTAGCTTGCTTTAAAAATAAAATCCATCAAAGGAATTCTTTGTTCTATTTTTATTAACTTCCTAACCTATTGACTTGTAAGCAAGCTCAAGTAATCATACTGATTGTCTATTCAGGTCACCCACAGAAGCACATTTTTAATCAAACAATCCCAATTCAATCCCACAGCAATGCTAGTAGCTTGTGTTTTGAAACAATCGAAATGTGGACCTGTTTGTCTACCTCTAAAACAGCACACTGGTATGAAAAGATCGAAATCAGTCCATGAATTGCTTTAATCGCACTAGTAATTGGCAAATTTAACCGAATAAAATATTACTGGCATGAGAAAAAAACATCAACTCAAATATCTTTGCATACTTATTATTATTATCTATTCTCAATTCTCAGTGCACAAGTAACGGAGGTAGTACAACATTCTGGACTGAACTTTATTTCGTACCATTAGTGATAATTGGACCAATGTAGTTTTCAGTTTTCTGTACGTATTAAGGAGGCATGCAAAAATGGTTAATCGATTTTCTAGCATAAACGTTAAGAGCCCTAATGTTTCACCTACAACTAAAACTGCAAAAATAACGATAATATTTCCAGCCATCGTTGGTCTCTGAGGTTTACGTGCCGGGACATCATTCAGAATGATATTTCTAATCGAGTCAACAAGTCCCTGCCACCTCAACAAGATCCCGGAGTGTTGCATTATTCTTGTGCGTGTTATAAGGCTTGGATGACCCTGCCCATAAAAGTTAATACCCAATATTCTAGGTAAATACACATCCTTCCCTATGTCCAAGTTCACTTTATTGTTGTGCTTCCGTTCAATGGCTTTCTTTCTCACAAAAGCCTCCACTTCAGGTAGTATGAAAGCTTCCTTTCTGCATTTACCCAAGCTTTGGAACAGATAAGTATGTTGGTATTCGAAAAGCTCACTGCCGACTTTAATAGTGGCCCAGTACGAACGGCTTACGTCACTAACTTTGTTGAGATATGAAAGTACTTGAGATCTCATTGACTGTGTAATCAAGTAATGAGCAGCGGGATATGCCTTCCCTTTCCGCAGTACGGTTTTAACTTTCTGTATTTCCTGATAGTTACCGCCCTCAGAGCCTACAACGTCGTCGACTTCGGTTGTTCCTTCAAGCTTGAATTTATATCGAGGATCAGCAAACAGGGCTGAATAACCGAAACGCCCATAAATCCCAACAACCATTCGAATTTCCAAATTTGTGAGCATTTCCTTCCATTGAGCATTTGTTAGATTGCCCGGTAGGAAGCTAATGTCTATACGTCGTAGTCTAATGTATAGAGGAACAGCGTCGGTAAGGAGTTGGTCCATTGTCTCATAAGGGAGACGACTTCGTGCTGTCAACATGTTGTAGACATTGGTGTTCTTATACGCATTACTGAGAACCACACCAGCCAGAAGCTGAGCACCCATTATCCATCGTAAACGGCCGAATTTTACCATCACCCCAGGAAACGGATCGCTTTGCTCGAGAAACAGTTTCACGACTGACAGCATATGTTTTAAAGAGCCTTTGATGCTGTTACTATGCCAAAGCAGTTGAATACCGGTACAAACTACAATAAGAAACGAAGCACCAACAAACCAAACTGTATTGTCGTAAGCGCTGAGCAAATCACTGAAACGAAAGGCCTGTCTCCCACGTTCACCACACACAATGAATCTCATCCTTATCATGGAGTAATTAAATACAAGCTGACTCTGGAACGGTAACTCTGTCTGAATGAACATGCTATATCCGTAGTGAAGTACTGGCACATCCCTTCTCACCTGTCCTTTAGAGATCTTTCCCGCACGACACACTCGGTTAATTCCCTTATTCGCATAAAATGTATAGTTTCCAAGGACATATTGAAAAACATTAGCATAAGCTGCTTGTACTGCGGCTTCCGTATTTGCAGAGAGAAGCGCATATATTCTTAGTGATGTGAAGCTCCTCTCAATAACACTTTCACAATTCTCAAAACTACGGTGCATCGCTTTTGGCCCGTTTCGGTACGCAAAGCGCGGATCAACCATCTGCAATTCTTGGTTGCCTTCGTACAACGACGAGACCATAAATAACACATTGCTTACGTAGTGTTTCCAAGCCAAATGTGTCGGGAAGTAGTCCATTGACTTTAAGTTAAGATAACCAACAATATTCATGAGTCCGCTTTGGTAAACGTTTGACACAAATACAATAGTGTAAATTGTAAATGTAACAACCGATTTGTCTCTGTAAGGTTGCACGGATTCGCTGTCTGACGCGACCTCTTCCTCGTCAAGCGGGGTCATACCACTCGTTTTCATCCACATGGATAGCCGTTTGCGAAGTTTCAGGTCATAGGTTTTGTTTGTCACTATAATATTTAGCTGTGACCGAAGCGAAGAAACAAGATTGAACATGTAATCACTCGAGTACGTCCAATAGAATATATTTGGGTAGAATACAGTTTTGTCTGATATTCTATCCAGAACTAACATGGGAATAAATAGGTCGATTTGAATCTGACAATTCCATGTTTTGCTTGCTGCTGACATTTTTATCTTGTTTATACGTAAGCAAAAGTCTATTTGGGTGTAACGTGTGTTTGTAACAAGAGGGATTAAACGATTCAGATACTGGGATCGATTGCATGAAAATTTAGTGTTGTTTTCAACCTGCTTTATGTCGGCTGGAACCCACAAAAGGCGTTGGATCTTTTTACTTGCAACCTTCAATTTAGGCAGGGCATGGCGAATCAGAATAGGCTCTTTGGGTTGGAAAATATTGTTACTCTTGTAATTTTGCACAAAAATGAAACAATGCTGATCTTTGAAAATTTCCAGAATGGAATTAAGGTTAACCAATCCGTCCGCATTTGAGCGAATTTTCGGACTTTCTTTGATGGTTTGTACTTGTTTCTTTTTCTTCATATTTATTTCAGTAGACGTTACTCTATTATTCGTGTGCGACCATGTAATTCTCGCCACCTCTGGACGTGTTTTCGCGGACCGAGAATATTGTGAAAGGATATATAAAAACAATGAGAAAAATATAAGAAATTTATATGAACTCATTTTGGCTTAATGGCTCTGAGTCCCAAGCGCGATACTTGACTCGTCTGAAGCTTGTATTCAATAGGTACAGCACCATTCAGAGTGTTTGTGAAATCTACTTGTCAACATTGATTAATCTGCTTCTACAATTTCGACAGGTACTATCATAATAAATTATTACTTGTGAGAGGAGAATCCAAGTAGCACATGCCGGTCTGATTTTTGTGCCTACAATGTTTTAACTTAATGATGTCGTTTGAACAAATTGAGTTTATGTAGTTAACACAACAGGTACTATCAAAAAAGGTGATGAAATAAACCAGCGCTTTAATTTGTAGTTTTTTTTTGTTAAAATTTTATAACCAATGTAACAATAAAGAGAGTTTACCAAACTAACCAGCGCTAGAATTGCGATAGGCATTTGTCTAAACTGTATACCATAAAAAACACTCTAACGAAACAAAACCGTACTATTCTGTGTAAAGCCTTAATCTTATCAACACTAAATTACGCCTCCATAGTATGGCTGAGTTCTAATAATAAAACTGTTCATGATAAGTACAACAAGATTGTAAGGAGTGTTGCCAGATTCATTGTTGGAAAAAGAAAATATGATCCAGTGTCTGATGATATATGTAATGATTTGAAATTTTTGTTTGCTAATTATAGATACAAATATGACATAACAATGTTCGCTTTCAAAGTAGCGTATTTGACGACATCCGGCTACTTCAAGAATTATCTAAATTTCGAACACAAATGTATTCAGAAAACCAGGAGCAAATCATTTATGACTCCCAATATTGACGTGTTATCAAAATGGGGTCGTTTTTCCAGCCGTTTTTCTACAGTTAATGAGTGGTTATCTCTACCTACAGATGTATTGAAAAATGTTACCGGTCTCAATAAATTTAAGATTTCCTGTTTTCAAAATTTTCTAATGGAACAAACTCGCAAGTTTGAAAATGTACCTAGCAATGACGATGATGATGAATTTATTGACTTATCACAAATCTTTGAATGTTAATTTTTCGACTCAAACTTTTGTTTGTATCTGTCTATAAAATTGTAACCAACATTTTTACACTGCAATGATCATAATGTATATGCGTATTTTTCTTTCCTTCTTGTCATGTGACTAACATTCCCTATTTTTCTATTATTGTAAGGGTTCATTATGACGTTAATAAATTTATTTATTTATTTAATAAGGGACTCAAGCCATCTATCTACCTAAGGACTATCTTTTAACAACAAGTCATAGTACTCAATCTAAAGTTTTTTGCATGCCAATAACAACCATGATACTTAAAAAGATTGGTCTACCTTCCGTATTTGTATTTTGTTTTTCAAAAATCGATGACACGTGAATAATAATTCATTCTGTAGGATTTAGAATTTTCACCTACATTCTCATAACATACGATTAACCGTGTTTAATTTTTTTTCTTTTTTGTATATAAGATGTACCCGTAAATAAGACAACCAAATTAACGCGTATACATTTGCTGTGGTTTTAAAAGGTTTTAGCACTTTAAAAGTAAAAGATCCTATTTCATTTTGTTTCTTTCTGTATTTAAGATATGCCCGTAAACAAGAAATCAAAATTTACGCGTACACGTGCAGGAGACATTCCAAAACCTGTGAACTAACAACTTTATTCAGCTAAATAGGAACAAAAAGGTGCTTTATAATGTTTAAAGTCATTAACTGTGGTCCAAAAAGAAGTTGGCGGATGCCATATAGTGAAGTAATTCATAGTCAATTCAGAGTTATAGGTTATCATAGGAAACTTTGGCCTAAGCCCCAATCCAGGCTCACCAATCGGCAAGATATGTTTACATTATTCTGTAGATACGATTCGATCTAGTCCTACAACATCTAACAAATCCCCGCAACTGGACCTTATTGTTCTAAAATACAAACATTATAAGGTTATTTGTTTTTCCAGGGTAAATGTAGTTAGCGAAATACCAATGCCAACTGCAAGCAACGCAAATATGATTAAAATGTTGCCTTTCAAAGGAGATGCTGTAACCTCCTGGTACTCCTGAGACGCCAGCTTATTAATGTCAAATCGAAAGTATGCCTCCCATTTGCGAAGAACTCCTGACTGTTCTAATCGGCTAGTTCTATCGATTACTGTCCGTGAAATAATTCCGGAGAACCCGATTCCCAAATGTTTTCCTTGAAACAACTGCTTACTAATTGACAGTCGCTTCCGAATTCCTTCATTTTGTGAAATTTTCAAATGCCTGACTGCAGTGATTTCCGGTAGAAAAACGGTGGCCTTATGTCGCTCACGAAGAACCGTCAACATTGCTTGTTCCTCCCAGTTCCTATAAGCATCCCACACTTCTCGATTAAGATGCTTTCCAAGCAAATCAGAGCTTGGTAAGGTTTCGATGGGTTCTAAGATTTTCTCCAATGAGCTCGGTGCTGGACGTATCCCATATGCATTGTTGTCACTGTCAGCAAGATTGTACCTTCCTGTATTATATTGTACCGATTCCACAGCGTACCATACTCGAATAGAGGCGGCGGAACGCTGGTGCCAGGTGGTGTGGGGCACCAGTAAGGCCGGGATTGGACCGGCCCCGAAGGGGCCGGGACAAGCCCGATACAGATATTGATTCTGTTAAAAATCGTTACCTAGAAAAAACGAGACAGTCCGACGCGTTAGTGTTGTTCCATATTTCCCCGTTGTTTCCGCGACAGCTCATGTGTTTCAAGTCTGTGTTGTTCATTCCCAGTGCTCGCACGCTCGTGTGAGGTTCTAATGTTTATGATTCTCAGCCAGTATTCTATTGTGTGAGTTTGAAGCAAAAAATCACGGTGTAAATTCAATATTTTGAATCATGGGGCGGACTAAAAAGTCGGAGAATCAGCTTCCTGTCTCTGGGATTGGAAAGGAGGAGAGTGGAGCCTCAAAAAGAAAACGCAAACTTGAGGAGGAGAAAAATTTACAGTGTTATAGGAGTAGCATGGCAAAATTTATTCGTCCGACTAATCAGCTGGAGCCAGTGCCTGGCCAATCAAATGATGCGTCAGAAAATAATGAATCAAAAGCAGATTTCCAGGGCAGTGAAAGTAATCAAGTGACACCAGTGCAAATAGAGATTTCTCAAGTGGAGGCACATGTCCAGATGTCACTTTCCCAGGTGGGTTTGGAGGCAGAGAAGGTCAACATCCAGGATCGTGATACCGGTGATGACGGAAACGGTGTATTACCTGTCGGGAATTTTGAAAGCCAGCAAGTGGGTGAACTATTGAAAATTACTATCATTTATCCATCCGTGCATTCAGTCTTTTACAAATTGGGGGATTTTTTGGTCAGGGATCTGAACTTGACGAGAATAAACTGGATATTGACATTGACACACTCACGACGACTCAGTCTGTGGAGACAGCTACTACCGATGCTGGAAATTACACGAAAGAATGTGTTTCAGGTACCCAAATAGGGATTTATGAAGTTCATAGGATGTACAATTTTGTTAACGTTTGAAATATTTTGCATTGTAGATCCATCTCAGTGGCCATGTGTTATTTCAAATCGTTTTATGCAAGATGTTTTGTCGTCTGAATTGAAGGTGCCTACGCAGCCCAGTCACGAGGTTTCTAATTTTCTAAAACTCTACTTAACAACGAAACAGATAAACGGCGAGCCCCTCACTCGAGCATGGCTTCGTGTAAGTGTTAATAGTGTGTATTGTTTACCTTGTTGTGTGTACTCGAGAAACAGAAAGTCTCCATGGACAAACTATTCCGGGAAAGGATATTGTGATTTTAACCATGCGCTGCGAGGAATAAGAAACCATGAACAAAGTATCACACACATCATGTGTGTCAGCCAATGGCAAAAGTATATCAAAACCGTCGCTACATCCAGCTCAGTTCCTGCAATTTTGAATAAGGAGATACAAAGAAACACCAATGAATGGAAAAAAATACTAAGGGGGATTCTGGATTGTGCTCTGTATCTGGCAAAACAAAACTTGGCATTTAGGGGGCCAAGTGACGATATTAGAAAACCGGACTGTGGAAATTTTTTATCCCTCGTGAAGCTACTTGCCAAGTACTATCCACCGTTGACCAAACATCTTAATCGTCTTGCGCCGGGTAAAACTTCATATTTAAGCCACCAGATTCAGAATGAATTCATTCACCGCTGCGGACGAAAAGTGCGAGATTTCATAATCGATCATGTAAGAGAACGAAAATACTTTTCAATCCTTGTTGACTCTACACCTGACGTGACAAAGATGGATCAGTTGTCGTTTGTCCTCCGGACGGTAGATTGTAGTAATCATGGATGTTCCATCAATGAAAACTTTTTGGGATTCATCACGACAACTGAAAAGACCGGATTGGGGTTATCAAAAGTCATTATATCAAATCTAGAGGAATGGAAACTGAATATAATGGACTGTCGGGCGCAGGGCTATGACAATGGAGCCAATATGTCGGGAAGGTACAATGGTGTTCAGGCCCACATAACCGAGGTGAATCCGCATGCAATATTTGTGCCTTGTGCTGCTCACAGCCTAAATTTGGTGGGATCCAACTCTGCAGAAAAAGTCTTACCCGCAAAATTGTTGCTCGGTACCATTCAGAACCTGTACCATTTCTTTGCGAGCTCTCCATCCAAATGGAAAACTGTCACAGATAAATGCAAGATTACTTTGAAACAGTACTCTCAAACACGATGGTGTTCCAAGGCTAGGGCTGTTGCGGCACTGTGGATTCAATACAGTGAAATCGTACAAATATTGGAGTCGTTTCAACCGGAAGTTAATGCAAACAATGACGAAGAAAATGGGACGGTGTATCACTTTTCTGCTGAAATATGCGCCGACGCCGCCTCTAGGCTTCAAAGTATTTGCAATTTCAAGTTTCTTCTGGGACTTTGTGTCTGGAACAAGTTGCTTTTCCGTATCAATCAGTGCAACGAGTATTTGCAATCAGGTCACTGTGATATCAGTAGTGCGGAAAAGAAGCTCCTCGCATTGACGTCCTGGCTCAATGAATATCAGCAAACTGGATGGGATGAAGCTTTATCTGAGTGCAAAACTCTTGCTGAGGAAATGTCAATTGATTTTGAAAGCGGATTTGAAAACAAGCGTCGGGGCAGAGGTGTCAATCCTAAATATGATGATCCATCGAAAGTAGCGTCAGTAAGGCAGCAGACAAATTTGGAGAGATTCAAGGAGGAGTTCTTCGACAAATTGGTGGGAACAATTGCCAATGATATGACTCAAAGATTTCAGCAAATTAGGAAGGCATCATCCGATTTCTCATTTCTCTTTGGTGAAGGATTGGAAAGCATGTCGTCAAGTGAAAAAGAAAAGTCTGTGGCTGATCTGTGCCTGGCGTATCCAAATGATTTGGAAAAAACAGCAATGTGGTGTGAAGCTCAAGCTCTGAAGCATGATGTGGAGGCGTTCATGGAAAAAACACATCTATGAAGGATCTTGGACCATTGGATGTATTATCTCTGTTGTACAAAAATGGACTGGAATCCAATTACTGGAACTGTAGTGTTGCCCTACGTATCTTTCTCACCTCTCCAGTCACAGTTGCTGCAAATGAGCGTTCGTTTTCCAAACTAAAGCTTATAAAAAACTACCTAAGATCCACAATGAGCCAGGAAAGACTTAGTGATATCAGTATTTTATCAATTGAGCGGGGTATTTTAAGTGAAGTGGACTTGGACGAAGTCATTCATGATTTTGCTACCCAGCAGAGTCGACGTGTAACTTTGGCTTAAAAAATGGTGATTATTCTCATTAAAACTAGTCATGGAGCTTTATAATATTTGTAATCATGGTTGTGTTCATTATTTGGAAGTTACAAATAAATGTTCGTAACACTTGTGCTACAATAACGGATGTTGAAGTGGTTTAATTCAATATGCTTTACGCTGTTTAAAAAAATCACAACATTTTACAAAATATTAGGGAATATACTTTGCCGAGAACAAGCGTTCATATTTAAACTCTAAATTCGAAATATTCTCACACCAGGGCCGGGGAAAACATTCCGCCGCCTCTGGAATATGAAATCGCAAAACTGTGATATCCATGAAAGAAGTCATCTGAATACCCTCAGACATATAATAGGGTGCAGTCCATTTGACCCGACCATACCAATAATATACCGCATCTTTGTTACTTTCGTAAAGGACCTGTCCCACCCTGGAATACATAACGACGCTATCTTCTACTAGCTGATCGACTGTATCGTAGGTCAAAGGATTTCGTGGCTGCGTCATTCTGTAAACATTTACATTCTTGTACGCGTTGCTGATTACCATACCAGTCATCATGACAATAATTGGAATCAACCAAAATCGCTTATTTGACATTATTCTATCAGGAAAAGGGCTTCCTTGCTCCAGATACACTTTGAGGAGTTCAAATGCAAACGCCTACTTTGACGATTGTGCTTTATTAGCAGACCCACCAATCTACCGACCCCGAAAAAGGGTTACCTTTTTCGAGGATTAAGGGTCGAGCATGCCGTATGCACTTGATGGTTAATTCGCCGACCAAATATGTAACTTTTTTGTATGGATCGGTCATTCCAGCAGGCGCTTACTTCACCAGTCATCACCACTTTCTAAAATCCCTTATATATTGGAATGAAGGTACCCAATCGCATTTGAGTTAAGCAGCAGAGCACTTTAGAAAATGATTGAAAGATGATTGACCATTGACCATTAACATGTTTATATACAAATTCTTTGGTTTATTGATTTTTGATGAGTTTTAAGTTAGGCGAAATAATATGACACAATATAGAGTACTTTTTGGAAATTTCGTTATTAAGTATAATTCACATATAATCAGAACAAAAGGCTTAGTAAGGTAATACATGTAACTATGAGTTAGCCTATTTGACTTCACTGGGATTTTTGTAAGCATCGTGTGTATCGGTTTCGTTTTCCATGCTATAATTCGAAATTAATAATAAAAATAGTTGAGATGGCGTTACGTAAAAAGTTAGTAAAAACAAGATGGCTGAGTGATGCAATGAAGAGGTCTATGTAAAATGCCTTGTCACAATGAACAACAAGAAAAAAAATCTACAAAATGCATCTGTTTCTTGCCGAAATGAGAGTAAGATGTAAATACTGACTTATTTATATATTGATGCAAATTCAGCCTTTATTGCATTAGCTCTCTTTAATTTGGATAGTAATTTGCATGCGGTTGAATGCAATTCAGTAAAAAATCCACAACAGGTGAAAGCTCCAAGTTATCGATTCGTCACCTTCCATGGAGAGCATCAGTTTCTAAAGATGTGTCGGCTTGAAGGCATAAGGATGCATATACTAGGATCTGTAGTCGTTGACAGTGCGTCTAACTAAGGTACATTTTGCATGTGTACTTTATGGGATTATAAGGGTGCTTCAAATGCCGACCATATTGTGGGATAGCGTGGGAAATAATAGCGTAGAAATTCGTGATTGAGGCCTCTGACGGTGGTGACCTTTATTAATATATACGGGAGTG
>JAAXOA010003774.1:0-11050 GCA_036561885.1 Salina celebensis
TACATGTTTTTATATGGAGCGAATGAGCTTTTGATATTTTCAGCGGAGAGTTATTATGTCGATAAACCATTTAAATTGCTGAATACACACAGGAGCCAGTCAATAACAATAAATTTCAGAATGGAAAATATACTAGTCGCATTAATTTGTTCAAAGCGCCTATGAAATTCTTGCGTGTACATGATATTTTAGTGTACTACTTGAATTACGAAGTGAGATGAAATTTTTTTACGACAAAGACACTCGACCCAATTTTTCTTTCAAATTGATAGAGATTCGTTTTCCTTATGAACTGTAAGGAGATAAAAAACTGCGCCAAAGTTTGACCTTCAGGAATGTAGGACCAACGGGTAGATAATGCATCATGATGAGCATCTCCCTGTACTAGATTTTGTCTCGTAGTTAGATAAACGACAACGAAGCCGACAGCCCATTTATGTTTTAATACCGACATCTCTTTTTGGGTAACAGTTAATCCAAATCAGCAGGATGTGCTGGGAGTTTTGCATAGCTCCCATCGATTGGGGTCACTTCACTGGTCTGAGTAGATACAATAAAATTTACGGTTCCTTATTCCACTTGTTAAGTTTACAACTTCGTTTTAAAATTTACGATGACACAAGCCACACAATAGGTTTCGCATCAACACTCCAAATAGAATAGCTAGGTCAAGTTAAAGTTAGCACAAAATGGGATCACCCATCAAGTTAAATTTTTTGTCAATGTCACCACATGAAAGGCTACGCAAAAGAAATCTGTCTGATGAAATCTATTTTTTCTCACTGTTCAAAAAACAACCGGCTACATAAGTACAGACGACGATTTTTTTTCTAAACTAATAATTAATTGATGAATGATTATGTAAGAAAACAAAATCTATGAAAGTATTATACACAGCAGGGGAATGACCACGTGACCATGCATCATAACGCCAAATTGATATAAATGGTTTTACGGCTTTTCGTTAGCAGTCCCTCACACGGGGCAAAAAATGCAGTTTTTTTCATTGCGGTTTGCAATTGTGATGTTATTGATGATAATGAGCTGCGTGCTGATCAAAATGAATGATACGCTGAAACAATTTTTGTAGGTTTGAATAATACATAATATTATAAAGTCTGCTTAGTTACAGTTCATTCATCATTTTGAAGCCTTCTAATCAGCCATGCATACACCACACCCTGTCAAATAACTTGCAATAAGGTTCGCTTCTAGATTGGTGTTATAGTTACATGATTTTCAAGAGGTTTTTGTTAAAAAGTCTACAACACCATCTCGTACAATATGTTGAGTTTAGAAGAAAAAAAACAAAAAATGCGTTATAATAGAAAGTGATGTTTTTTTGTATTGGAGCGATGATCTTGTTATAAACAAACATGTTTCGAAATATGAGGTGCTAAAAAGGAATAGAAATAGACTGTTGATTTTATGTAGATTGCATGTAGACTAACATTGTATGAAAATGGTTTTCACCTGTCACGAAGACAAAAAAAAAGATACACGCATAGGATAACAAAAGAGCGAACTCACAATCTATATTGTGACTTCTTTTTTGGTCGATGTATTGCATAAAATATATAGATGCTGATCTTGCTTTAAGCGTAAAATTCACAGTTTCTGGAAAATCGAGTAAAGGTTTCGCCAAATTGAGTGATTTTGTTATTGGAAAGAGGCGACCGTTAGGTCATAAAAGGTGGATCTGAAAGAAAAACCAAGGAGCACGATCAGAGTTAAGTAAACAAAAAAAGGTTTCCTTTTAGCTTCATCTCCAGCATACTTAGATGAATCGTCATGACAATCATGTGACAATGATGATCCTTGCTGGAAGCACTTTTTTCTCTGTAATATTTCGTTGTGAGACACAAGACTTGACTTGTTACTTTGACTATATGCGCATTGTAAGACTACACACAGTTTTTACCTGTGTAAAATGGGTCATGTCACGTTCAATTGTCTCCTGAATGGAAATAGCACGGTGTTTTCTCTCTATTATCTTCTCCCTTAAAAGTTTCGTCAGTAAAAAGAGAAGAAAAGAAGTGTGTGCAGAAAACGGGCAGCTGTTATTGAAAACGACCACCTATTTCGGATACGATGCAAGTGTGTGCATGATTTTATTGGTTTCATGAGCATTTTCTGCTTTTACATTTATTGCCTAGCGAGAAAACACTTTCCTGGAACGTGAAAAAAAACTAGCTAAAACAAAGTTGAAAAAGTCTTCTGTTTTTGTAGAGTTTTCCCTTGAGACTATTCCAAAAAGTATATTCAAATGGAAAAAAGGGATATTCAGATTCTCTTCCAGAATATGAACGTCAAGAAAAATTTGGAAATTTTTCAAGACACTTGTCTGTCTAAAAATGGAGTGTTCAAGCAGAACTCAAACTTTAAAACATAAAATTACCACGACATCTTAATGCTTTCCAGGTAAAAATGTCCATCTTGTAATCTAATACAACCAGCAAGGAAAACCTTCAAGCATCCTAAACCAACTTACGAATATTGGTTGGCCCTCCGGACCGAAAACTATCTCTGGAGATGCAAACTATCAAACAAAGTTAGTAGTTGTATAACCGAGAAAAAACCACTATGCACGTTGCCAGGGAAAAATATCGGCTTGTCATCACTTTCCTCTTGTTTGTCCCTGCAAACTTTTCCCATGTATTATTGCAGCCAAGCTTTCTTGTTATTACCTTTTATGTGATGTTACACGAGAAAAAAAACCGTTGAAACTTTTAAGGTCAATAAAACCAAGTTCTAACGACAGTTATACTATGAATACTACAGTCATTGTATAGATCCTCAGGGACACATCTTCAAATTCATACAATGCACGAAAAGCTTTGTGCTGACAGAAGGCTGTGTTTTCGACTCTTTTCTTACCGCTGAATATAACACCGCCTGATGCGAAGATTTTTCTTTCCAATTTCCTCCTTCATACTCAGACAATTACATTAATTGAATTGAGTCGGTTGTCTATGCTACCCATTGGCAAACTTACCGTTAAAATGGCAGAAAATGCCGGATGCGTATATCCAAAACCAGAGCACTTTGAATCACCAAAATATGTTAGCTTTCAACAGCCCCAAAACACGAAATTAAAAAACACAATTGCATAAAAAACTAAACTTTAAAAAGATATAAATCACTAAAACTGATTATCTCATTCTCTGAGGGAATACACGATTAAACACAGCCCGCGATGACTAACACAATCGTCACAGGGTTTTCACTTTCTGTATGTAATACGTAATTCATTTGCATAAGGCGGACCGCTCTATATATAACGGCAAGTGTTGGTATTTTTGCGTGCGTGCATGCATAACAATAGAAATCGAAAGAAACAAAATAGGCGGACGAGTTTGCTATTTTCGTCGAGATCTACGTTTTTCACCAGACAGGTTAATTGTCACTTCTATTTTTGGTTGAAAACTGACTGCCACGCAATATAGTAAAAAACCAAAATAAACAATCAAGTTTCGTCACATTTTTCTTTATATCTTGTTCAAATCAAGTTGATTTGTTTTGGTGTGAAATTCAAGTGGGATAGTTGAGAATAAATGGGTTTTCTCACTTTACCAAATCTTCCGACAAGACGTGTACGCATGCAAAATACAAATGTCAAAATGCAAGGCGATACGCGAACAAAAAAAGAGATAATCTGACCAGAGAGATGAAGTAATATTGAGAACACCAACAAAAGGTGAATGTCATTTTTATTTTAACCGTGTTCTGGTTTTTTTGTTACTTTTTGGTACGTCCTTGCTGATTTTGTTTTTTGTCTTAACACCGTCAACGCAGAGAAATTTCATATGAATAGTACTCATAGACGTGTATAGACAACTAGAAAAATGTATATAGTAGCCTGTTACGTAGTTCTGCTTCCAAAACGGATTGATATTTATTTCTTCTTTTCGCCAGTCACATTACTATATCGTACCATCTCAGCTAGTAAAAAAAGATGGATGTAACGATACAGTTAGGAAAACCACAGGATCCGGTTTGAGTCTCAGAGCCGAGTGGTGTTTAGCTTGCAAGTTTTAAACCCTTGCAGTCGTGAAAATTAGGTATAGACAAGAAAACTCAAAAAATGTTTAATACATGACGACCCTCGATGTATGCGCTAAAATATTTTATACCTTCACAATGTATTGGTCTTTTTTTTTATTTGGGTTGTTGTGAGGGGTAAACCCAAACGATAACAAAAAAATGTTTCATGACAGTCGTCACTTGAAAAAGTATCACCCGTTCTTTTATACAGAAAACAATTGACTCATCGACTACGCAAAGAGGCACAGCAGGAGTGCTGCTATGTCAACAACGTATATGGACTTCACCAGAACAATTTTATATTGAGATGAGATAACTCAACTCTCTTTGATATACATTTCCTTTTGATGGAGGTTTACACGGTTACGAGATGACGTTGCAAAATTAAGATATAAAAAATACGTCTAGGGACCTTTGATTGTTTGAATGATTCGTAGAAAATGATTTTGCACTTAATACTAAAAAAATAACTTCTCACAAAACTACCTGGATTCCTTAATGCTAAACAGATAACTGGACAGTATGTATAAAACTAGGAATCTGTTCTACGTATTGATTGACAACGATAGATTCCTAAAGAGCGTTAACGTCAAATCTACCTAATTTTACTACGCAGTTGATTCCCCAGAAAACATTACAAAATCACGCCTGAATGGTTAACAATCGCCATGTACTTGAGAGCATGCTTTTTGCATAAATTATAAGCGATGATGCTACTTAGGTAGCCCAGAAAATTTGATGCTTGTTACTACTTTACCACGCTACGTGCAATATAGAAATTCCTTATAAAAATTGCACGTTACTCACGATATCGTAGTAAAAACGTTTGGGCTGGGGAAGAAGATGCTCATGTTTTTGAAGAGTACGAAAACTTTGTATCGTACAAAAACAGACCTAAATATTTAGCCAATTCAAGTTTTAATTTTCAATGTCGTTTGGCGCCATCGCATCACCATTATCATCAAAGGTCACTTGTTCCTCTACTTACAAGAACAACTTTGTAAAACAAAAACCNCATCACCATTATCATCAAAGGTCACTTGTTCCTCTACTTACAAGAACAACTTTGTAAAACAAAAACCACGTTTCGCATTGCATGCATTACTGCATCCTTATTGTTTTCAACAGCCACATGCGCGTTTTATCTTTCCTGTAGCTGTAGGTACGCATTGCGAATTCATGTTGTACGTGGCTCTTTTTAAAAATCTTTTTAAATTTTTGAGTACATGAATTAGGATTCCTTTTTCAAAAATCCGTTTTCGAGAAAATCACTTGTGTAACATTGTTACTCCTTAGGCGAGAATTGATTTTATAAATGGTTTGTAGTCCTTTTATCTATCATCATTCAGGCAAGAATTTTTTAATCGCTAATAGGCGAATTGTCAGGGAAGAAAAATGGGAACACTTTTTGCGAGAATCTTATTATCTGTAAGTATTACGTAGCCCGTGCATTTTGACAGAAGGGAAGAAGAATTCTTAAGTACGATACGATACACTTTCTCATTCATTCTTTTAGGCTGAGTCATGGCATATTACGTAGTATGATTGAAATACCTAGAGTTCATTATTAAAGAGAATAGGATTTAACATTTTTTCAGAGAAAATTAAGTAACTACATGGCTACTTAATAAAGTAGTTTGATTGATTGCAATTGCTATTTTTTGTTATGCTCAAAGATAAAATCGTTCATTATGTGAAGAAGATCACGCCATACGTTAATGATGATTGGTGATGCAACCAAAAAGTGCATCTTGACCTGAGAGTGGAATCTTCAACCAATAAATAGCAGTTTCTGATTGCTCTGGTATTTTTTCTTTAACTGACCCATGCACGTCACTGCAAAGGAAAATGCATTTAATGAGAAACTTATTTTGTTTTTCATATAAAAAAATATTTTTTTTGATGATTGCTATTGCTACACATTTTTGCGATTTGTAGTCTTACGGTTACGGTTGTGTGTATAAACTGCGGTTAGTTTCCCCGAGAAAAATGGAAGGCGTCAGGTACATAACAACTAGCATTTTACAGTTTTTTTTAGCTAGAACCGTTTTCGGAAGAGATGCGCAGTTTCTTTCGTTGATTTTCTCTAATCCTACAAACAAACAAATTATGAAGGAATTCTGTAACAAATTTCATTGATTGGTTGTACCTTGACCTTTACATACAACGCCAGCCCAAATAAAAAATCGTTTTTGCTATAGAAACAGGAATTTCCCATTATATACCCCAAACTTAGATATCCTCATAGAAGAGGTCATTTTTCCCATAATAAAACGCTTCGTGGAAGACCGGACAACGACCACGAGAAAGAAGTTTAGCCGTTAATACACCAGAATCACGCCATTTTTCGTCTACTGCAAAAAAATGACTCATTTACTCTTTTATTTCCAAGACATAAAAACGATATTCCCATCTTTAACCCGTCTCCCCTCCATAATAAAAGTGAAGTTTATCTGTAATAATTTCTGTGTAATCGTAATAATTCATCACACTTGTTTCAAATAAAACTTAGCGTTACTTATATATGAAATGAGTACTTCACTGAAAAAATGCTTTAACTGTCTGGTCTGGTAACTGCTTCTTGATAAATTTAGCTTTCAGCGGATTTTTTATATTCGCAATCACTTCGAGGGGACGGTTTAGGTATCCTCTTAACAATGCCAATGTTCGCAATGATTATCATCATCAAAAAATCCTATATCCAACCACAATTCACATGCCATTCATCCTCATCACAACGCAGATATTTCGCTTCCATTGTTTGTTCTCCCATATCTCAGGTCTGTTTCACGGTCTTTTGAGTTTTTTCTTGGTTTTTGTCGTAAACCTTCATTATTCTTCCAGGTGCAGCGTACCAAATTCTTATCTGCGAAAAATTTCGCTTAGTTTCCTTTGTTAAACCCAGAACAAAAAATTGACTCTTCTTTTTATTTGGCTTGAAGGATGTTTACAATTTTGGTGAGTTACAAAAAAGTATAATGTAGTAGCTTAACAAGATGAATATCTCCTGCCCCTTGTTAAAAATGGTTTAACTCTATTTATACGAAAATAAGAACTTAAGAGGGCTTTTAATACACTCGCTTCATCATCTCTTTTAGTCTCATCTTTCTTTTTTATACGCGTTTTTTCCTATTATTCTGCTAGTGTCATTCTTAATACGACGCCCCTCTGGCCGTTCATCGTTTGAATAATAGAAAAAGGATTTTACATAGCCAAGAATAATTTTATGTTTTGGTCGTTTTTTATTCTTTGTCCTAGAAAACGCTGTATGTACTAATGCTACACAAGTCTTACAGGTATAAAGAAATCCTGTGTTGCCACAAAAACCAAGAAATTTTTCACGGAAACTTGTAGACGTTCCTACAAAAATACAATCATCAAGTTTTCTGTTACACACACGTGCATCTTGTTAAGTAATCGCATAAAAATTTGAAACGTTTAGAAATAATATCACTGTATTTTCCATTGTACACTTAACAAGTCTAGCCAATTTCATTTGACAAACGCATAAAAGTTTTTTTCATTTACTGTATTAGCAGCCCAATTCACACAGATTCAAATTTACATCCGAATGGAGGTGAGGGTTTTAGTTTTGCATGCTTGTCTCTCCATGTCGGTCGTCAATCTTTTTATGACTTTCTTTCTCTCTTGCTATAAAAAACATAATACGCTGACAGTCTTTCGATGCAATTTGCAACTGTTTGCTACTTTGATTATGGTTTTGGATAGTAGTGTACCACCACTATTGTTCAGTTTTACTGATTGTGTGGGAAAAAAATTAAATAGTGCCTTGAGTCTGGCAGCTATAAAATTTATCATCCCCTAAATATCTAGGACTTAAATAATGCATACCACAGTCACCGCATGTGTTGTACCACTTGTTGTCTTTGTCAGAATACTTTCCATCTTAGATTTTCGTTTGAAAATATAAGAAAAATTAGGCTCATCAGTTGACGGAAAGGACATAATACCGCCACACCAAATCCGCCCTAGAATTGCGTTCCAAATTCCTTTTTGACTTTGTCAAGGTTGCCGATTTACATCATCCTGGGTATGGTGTCACCAATACACTACCGTCAGAATCAGCTCAGTGTCAAACTAGCAACAGGAAAAGTGATTGTTCATACATCCCTATAGTTAAATGTATAATACCTGGTTATGGATGCGTATAGTAACATATGATATATTCATCAGATATCTTTTGCAATGATGGTTTTTACGCTATTAGTTCTTGTGTAGACTCTAGTGGCTAATGTGTTTGTTGATTTAGCAGGCAAAAACGTAATTAGATTTCACCTGGCTTGGACCATTTCCATGATAAGTTTAAAATCCAACAGGAAAACTCTTTTTAAGGATAACAAGATAAACTTTCCTAATTAAGCTTTGCACTTTCAAACAAAACTCTTGGAGTAAATCTTGTAAGTAACTTTGAAAAGTATCCCCCTCCTACTCATCCATTCAATTAAAGTTTTAGACGCACCCACGCACAGCTCCACTGCTTCATTTGAAAAATATATTAGGAACTTGTTCGTGTAGCAGCTTGAACGCAAAATGATTGAGAACTTTTCACTGTGCATATTCATTAACAAGTTAATAAAGAAAAAAAGACGCATCCCCCGAGAAAGAAAATAAACTTTTCCTGTGTGAAATTGAAAGATTGGCTGAGTTGATAGTAAACAATGTTTTTAGCGAATATTAACCCAATGGTTGGTTAACGTTTAAAAAGATTTTTGCGTGTATTTGTGAGAAAGTAGCGTTATATCACCATTTTTGATCATCTTGGGCAAACCGACTTATCCTGTTAAGAAAAGTGTTTGTTTGGAATGAAAAAAAGTAAAGCGTTCACATCGCTAGGGCAGTTTGAATATGATTTTTTATGGGAGAAAAAAAATCACGAAATAATGAACTCAGGATATAAAAAAGTAAAGCATTTAAGTATGATAGCATGGCGTGAAGAGGTTGTTCATATAATGAGAAAGATGGTCATGGCTTCGTAGTGTTTGCACTTGTACATCATTTCAATTAAGATAACACATAGGGCAATAGTACCTCATTTTTTATAGTGTGGTCATCAGTTTCGCGAAAAAAATCCCAAGTATCATCGTTAGTCAGATAAACACCAGAAAAAGTCAAAACTTTACTCCCTGACGTTTTTATCGTTTGCTGAAAACACAAACTTTACGAGAAGACGCAACGGTATATGTTTTTGAAAGTAAAGAGAACTCCATCTCTACTGTTTTAGCTCTTGTGCCCTCTGACATGAAAAATGTTCACATTCATAACATGTGTAAAACTCTTCTTTTCCCTTGTTAGTCTATGAAAAATGTGTTATACTTTTTAAAACATCTTTTTAAAAACTCGCAAACGTTGTTTTTGCCTGTAAGTATTTTGTGAGCAGTTCGTAATAATATAATTTTCATTACAAGTCGTCTTTAAAAAAATGCAGGTTAACGAGATTATCTTGCAATATTCAATATTTGTTCATACAAAGTAGGAAGGAAGCACCTATCAATGACGTCTCTTTTTACCTCTTCAGGTAGGCAGTCCGGTCTTGAATAATATTTTGAATGGTAATAATAAGTCATCATTTAAGATTCACGGCACATACACCCAATCCATCGCAAGAGTTCTCATATAGGCATTTTTTTGCACGGTGTATTTCATTCACGTACAAGCCCTCTTGACTCGATTGTCATCTTGCAATTCACGCAAGGAAGTCTACAAAGAATCTCTCAAAAACTATCTAATTTTGTGCTTTAACATTAACCATTTATTCGATGCAATTTCTCAATATGAAGCAAAATGCTTGCCGAAGGCCACACACAAGTACCATTAGCACTGCCCAGTTTTTTTTCTATGAAAAGTTTCGTTAAGCTACCTCATGTCTACAAATCTTTTATCATTTTTTATTGATAGAATTCCGTTAAAGGAAGGAAACCCATTGCAGCTACCGCCAGCTGGTAATAGCAATATTGATATAAAAATGTTCCTATTTATCTATACTTTCATTGCCAATAGGTCACTTGTGTCTGAATCATTAGCTTTAACCACTAAACAATTTTATGCCAAGGTGACGATGACAATAATCACTGTTAAATGATAGCCTTGCTATAGACATTGTAGGCTATGGTTTTTCCGTGCACTTGAAATCTTGCTTTTCATTGTCCAACAAATTCATACAGGGAAAATTGGTTAGAATGGTGCATCATCTAATCATCTTGCGCCAAGGCGCAAATTGTGCTGCTTTAAAAAAAATTTCATCGTATTACAAGTAGTAAAAATAGTTACCGCACGCTAACTGCCATATATGGTAATTTAGTGGTGAAGCAACATCCGAAAACCGAAGGAAGGGGAACTAAAGTTATTTTCTGAGAAATGAAATGTTTTAAAAGTGAATAGACTGTTAAGAACGAGTCCACTCTTCAGAAAATTACTAAAAGAAACGAAACGACTGCACATGCAGCTGAACCACTAAAATTTGTTTCCTCGTTTCATCCTTAGTCGCCTGTCAGAAATAATTTTCATGGGTATAAAGAAAAATTATGTAAAAGTAAATAAATTTCCCTTGATGCACTTGCTACAGTGAAAATGGATTATCATCTTTTTTCAACCGATTACTAAGGTAACGTTGTTATTATGTGCAATTTCGAAAGAGAAGGTTTGAAAAAGTAAAACTACAGTTTTTATCCAAAAAAAACGTGCCCGAACCTATGTTACAAGATAATAGTGAGTGTAAGCAACGTAATTTCCTCATGGGAGCATAAAACAGGGCAGAAAAATAAATGGGCAAAGTTGCTATGAGACAAAACTATCATCGCTGGATAGGGGAAGATGCCTTGGGCAGGAATTTTATAATTTTCCTAGAAACACATGAGGATAAAGAAGTGGTAAAAGAAAAATGTGAAGGTTACTGCCTCAATGTGCTGTCAAGTTACCAATATGTTGGATACAGAGCTGAAAAATCTTCACTGTCTTGGATGACATCTCGGAATAAACTAGTTTCAAA
>JAAXOA010003775.1:0-11049 GCA_036561885.1 Salina celebensis
ACAACTTTCTCGGACTATTTTCTTCATAAAAACTTGACTAATTACCTAGGACAACGCCTATACGGATTTGACACAGACTGGCTTCCTAGTGACCCAACACTTGCTTCCGGTATGACACGAGAAATGGCTTTAATCCGAATCCCGACTTTTCCCGACAACTGACTTTCTTGGACAAACAATTTTCAAAAAGACTACTACGACAATCTGACTGAATGGACTAAATATTTCTGAGAAATATTGGAAATGTTTTTGGAAGTTTTGGAAGAGCGGAGCTAAGAAAATGTGTCAAGTTGACAAGGCAAACTATGAAACATCAATGAAAGAAAAATGCCTCTTCCTCTTCTATCCTCCAAAAGTAGCGTCCCTTCTTCATAGAAGAATCTATTTTTAGCAGGTGCATTTAACAGGTAGTTTTTTAGGGTCAACCATCTCTTTAGTAAAAAGCGAATGATTAATATGTAGTTGTGTATGCATGATCCAGTTTTCTTCCATTGGTTCGTAAATAGGGTTTCATGAAAATCCTTATGAGAAAATGTATGGAGATCTTCTTTCTCCCTTATTGCGATTTTGCATGGCCTTATTTCATTCCTGTCATCTTCTTTTTTTCTTATATGCACACAAGCATCCAAAACTGTTCCAGCCTCAGCGAGATGCTTAGCTCCAGATCCGATGCTATTTTGCATGCTTAGCTGCAGAGTATTTTTTTGTTGTATGCATCGGCGCTCTGCAGCAGTCCAGCTGCTTTTTATTATGGTTTGAATGATAGTATGAATGGTCAAGTTTTAGTTTAAATTATTTGTGTGAATGTTTTTTGTGTGAATGTGTTTTTAGTTTGTAGGCCTAATTTTATTTTAATAAACAGGAATGTTGTTGTGGAGTGGACATTTTTGTTGGGTGCATTTTAGTGTCTATTGTTCTCCAATAAAGCCCATTTGCATCGGCTTCTTTTGGAGAACAATCTTTGAACATGTGTGTGGAGGGCATTCCCTCAGTAATGGCCCTTCGACCTCATTTTTTGCCCTTACAAATATTATATCGTCCATACGATGATTTTGCATGGAAACTGTTGATCGATAACAATTTTGGTTTTATTTTTAAAAAAATATATATTTCTTAACATCAAAATAAAATGAAGGACTATTTTTGTAGCCTGAAGCTACCTACATGTTACAACATTAAATGCACATTAAAAGAATATATGAAAGTTTATTCATTTGCATCATGGTTCGTCATAAGGACAAAACACAGCCTTTTGTTGAGGTGTTGCCCTATCTAAAGGCTGCCTTTGCTTCCCCACTGGGAGCAGCATCACTTTTCAATCTTACGTTTCAAAAAGTCTGGCCAACATTACCTCTTTCGTTTACAATAAATGGGCGCTTGCGGTTTCAGAATAATAGTAAAATTACGATATACCGAGTAATTGAAAAATTTGGTTTCACAACTTAAAGGTTTACTGCTCATTCCATATGTTTTATACATACGAAATATGAAATACGTTTCATGGACAAATCGGATGGCTTCACATTACCCTTTACCTGTTGGCCATGGTCACTTCGTTGGGCTGTGTTTTCCTTGAAGGACTATTGTTCAGGAACAGTGGAGTGTTGCAACTCTCTTTCAATAGTTTGATAGATCTAAGGACCCAGTTTAGCCGGATATTCCTTTTGGATTCAGCCTATGACGATAAATATTTTGCTGAGTACAAAAATCGGTATCAGTTCTACCTTTTCAACTGTCAGTCGATGAACAATGTATTCTTCGCCCTGCCAATTTTCGCCTGTGCACTTGTGTATTTCAATGTCGATCCAACGTATTTTCTTCTTTGTACTTTATACAGCCCCGAAAGTTTCGAGACTCTGGAGATGCCATCATTTTCAAAAGCTTTGCTGGCCTTTTTAAGAGGTGGTTTTTTGACACTATTTTTCTTTTGTGCCTCATCTCGTTACTATGGATTCATTCTGATTGTGGATAACTGTCGTGCTGAAATATACATACAAAAATCGGTATCAGTTCTACCTTTTCAACTGTCAGTCGATGAACAATGTATTCTTCGCCCTGCCAATTTTCGCCTGTGCACTTGTGTATTTCAATGTCGATCCAATGTATTTTATTCTTTGTACTTTACACAGCACCGAAAGTTTCGAGACTCTGGAGATGCAATCATTTTCAAAAGCTATTTTGGCCATTTTGAGAGGTGGGTTTCTGACACTATTTTTCTTTTGTGCCTCATCTCGTTACTATGGATTCATTCTGATTGTGGATAACTGTCGTGCTGAAATATACGACTTTATTGTGACCGGGCTCTTGTCGAAAATGAATCATTTGTCGAGCTTAACTCTTCATAGGATATATGTCCAACTTGTAATTTGTCATGTCGGTTTAACCGCTTTTTATCAAAGATTTTACAGTTGGTATATTCCGTTTGGTATCTGGGCAACTGTCTTTGTTTTATGGGTGAGCTTTGTTTCAGTAGGAAGAATTCCTTGGCTTATTTGGGCCTGCCTTCCGAATACTGCAATCCAGTTGGCTTTAGGAACTGGAATATACATACAAACTATTTCCAACGCTCACAATCCATCTGAAGAGTTTTTATTTCGAAAACTCAGAAGGCCAGTGAAACAATCAAAGCTTGTTAGAAAACTGTGGAGATCTATGAGGAGTTTGAAAATGAAATGTGGCAATTTCTTCGACGTGCCGAAAATGTCCATACTCATCAATATGCATTTTATATTGACGAATTTAGCTAACATGATCCTGCTATATGAGGATAGGAAAGAAGTGCACGTGTAGTGTGCGAAAAGTTTGTTTCTAGAATGCCAGTCAATGCAATGCCAAAAAGGACTTGAAGGGTGATGCCTCTTCAGCCTGAAATGCTTACTTAGATCCAAGCCCGCAGACTGTCATGTTGTTGTTACACGGAAGAAAATGTAAAATGTTTTGTTACTATATATAATATATTTGCAATAAAAAACAACCTTCTACTTTCCCTTCACAACTTATCAACTGTTTTCATTTGCGAATTTTTCAATTTTGTCAAAAAACTTGCAGGCTAAAACTTTCTGCCAGTACGTAAGGAAATTTCTACCGAACCACTTTCGTTTTACATTTATTTGCAGAGACTTAAAACCACGAACAAGGGCAACCTGAGTGATCCGGGCTAATCATCTTTCTCATTATAAGCTTATCATTCTAGGGCTTCTAGCTTCTGACACTGACAACCATCCCAATCTGATCTTTTCCTAGAATTGCTTTCACTCTTACGTCGGCTTGGTTGAGGTTGCAAGGCTGTCCGCTCTATGACTTCCCAATTCTTTTTTCAATTAAAACACATCTTAGCAAAAAAAAAAATCTTTGAGCTTGCACTGATCCTCAAGTTATGAGTCCCTATCGAGCTCGGATCTTACCTATAATGTTGCACCAATGTATGCTCACTCAACGTTTTGCACGTTGGGCTATGATAAAAAAAGAAAAGTTTTTGATCCGAATCGATTCGGCTTTCGCAGATTTCCCTTGTAGTGAAAGTGTCTGCAATGAAACACTGTTCCGTATGTTATTGAAGGTGAACGTATTTGTTAAAGTCCCAAGGGTTTTGTTACTTACTACAAACTTGCCTTACAAAAGAATCTGAACTGCAAATAAATCTTTTACGGAATTTCCCTTGGTTACTCTTGAATCGTACTTAATCCTAGTGACGAAGTTATAACGGCTACCTAGAAACGTGTCGTACAATAAAAGATAAAACTGTGTCTGTAAAGATTTAATTAAAGGCGATACAAATAAATTCAAGTCGTCCGGGAACTCACGTATTTCAATCGACGAGGAATCTATAACTGTACCCAATTTCTCTAACCAAAATTCGGGAAACAATGACATCAAATTCTCCTGTTTTTCAAAAATTGTTGTTGTGCAGCAAACTTGGTTGCACTGCAGGAGACCGCTATTTGGCTAATACCAGTCATTGTATGATTATAACTGTCCCTGACGTTGGACGTAATTCTTGTATGATGGTTTGTTTACTGTCGCCTGAATCGTAAGGCAGTTTCAAACAACAACAGGAAATATTTAGGAAAGTTCAAGCATAAACCAAGTTCTGTTTTAGACAAATGCTTCACAACTGGTTGAGTGGTACAGAAAGCATGTACTGCCATTGTATGTATGTAGAAAGAAAAACGAATAAAAAGCTAAAAATCATTGTATCCCGACATATATTTTTAGAAGTTTTAACACATGCATGTTCAGAAATTTTGAGGAAAGCATTAGTTGGACCGTTTTGAACACTTCAACAAAGTTTATATTCAACCAGTGAAAATAATGTTGTGTTTCGTGTGTTGTGCTGAGTGGTGTTGGTTATCCTTTATGGTTGGCTGACGAATACCCGTGGAGAAAATTATTTCTAACAATCACAACCCAATTGTCATTTGTCATAATTATTTTTGTCCTCCGCAGTGAAATAACCAAAACGTTTCAAGCATTTATTTTTTTATTGATGTGCCTCTATGTTTGAGATGAGATTTGTCCATATGTCATGTTAGGATCATTTTCGCAACGTATTTAAATTAGCTAAACTGATTTAAAATATAACACGATGCAACCAGGTCGCAACGAATACGGATATTGCTCCATTTTCATATGTTTACATTGCAAAACTATTTACTTTAGTACAAACAGGAAGAGTTTTCCGATCTTTATTCTGCCCTATTCACCATATTCAGATTATTCTATAGGGTATTTCAACCATGCAATGCATTGCGTACCCTCATTCAACTTCTGGAGAAAACAAACGTAAAAGGAAAGGCTTTTGGTGAAGCGCCCAAGCATTCAAACTTTCCCCTTCCAAACTTTCCCCATTTGAGCTTGCAAACTCGCAAAATATCCAACAAGTAGACTGGGGAAAGTCAGCCAACATTTCCCTGTGAAGCTCACTCCTGCGTTAGCTTCAGTGTCTGTAACATGTCGGAAGAGACCTCCAATGTCAATATCGCCTATTTACTCAGTGTACCTACTCATTTCCATGTCGTCTTTGCCCATGTAATTTGTCAACTTTAAAGATCCATTTCCATTACTATTACAAAATTAGGTAAAAAAAATTATAGCAATTTTATTGCTTAATAATCGACTTGCATCATATTATTACGACTGATTTACCGTGCTTACATACAAGTAAATAGCCTGAGTGAAAGTGTGTCTATATTGCGAAACTTTAACTTTCTACAGAGGTCCTTTATAAAAAAATATAACTTCATAGTTGGTGCTATTAAATTATTATATACAATACAATATACAATCCTATAAATTATTTACAAAAAAATGCAAATAGTGTACTTCAATCAGCTAAACAATTGGGCTCGTTAAGCAGGTCGTGTACTGTAATTAACACTTCTGTTATGACAAAATATTTTTGGACCGTTTTCCATTCATCAACTCTTATAATATTGCGTGCGAGTTTCTTGGAGGTGGAGTGCAATTAGAAATATTGCTCAGTAAATCTGTTACCTTGGCTGTAAACTCTTATAAATACAATATAGCTAATTCTACAGTAGTGGAAAAAAGAAAACAAGTGGATATCGTGCAGTTTTTATAAGTAGGATTTACTTGTTGGCTCGTGAAGTTGTAACTGTAACTTGTGTTTCTCAAAGTGCCCCAAATATCTAAGACTTGGAAAGCAGCACAGGTTCAGTCTCTCCCAGATTGAGTAGGCTGGACAAACAAGATAAACCCATTTTCCATAAATATTTATGTGACCAGTTTTTCTAATACTTTCTCCTCATCTTCACAGGTTACAAAATTCCAATACCTCGTTGAATTCCTATAAATTGAAAGGAACCATGAGTATTTAAGACTAATAAGTTGCAAGAGTAAACTGCTTTACAGACGAACCTTTTTCTACTTACGTACTATCTAATAGCTTTCGTCATCATAGCCACCAGAAAGCTGTAAATCATTCTTCAGTGAAATTCTATCATGAACAAAATGTGATGTGAAAACCACACGAGTACTGGTTACACGTCATACTCCGAACGTGAGTTCATTGAAAGACTTGGAATTAATCCTGTGTTTACTTATGACTTTTCCTCATTTTTTGCACATGTTCCTTCATGAGCCAAACAGGAGCTGAAGCACAAAGTCAATATTGGTGTGTGTAATTTTCGACAAGTGTTTGACTTTCTGGGGTGTGAGCCGAATGTGTAAATGATTCAGAGGAGTTTGACAAAACTTTAGGAACAATGAAGGAAGTAGTCACTATCCAGCTTAACTGCACGCCTCCAAACTGTCCAAACATTTCAGACTTCATTGGAGACGATCCGTTATATGTCTATGATAAACCTCAGAATATTCTGCTCATCTGCATATACATTCCGCTCTTCTTGGCAGCGCTTATAAGCAACATTCTGGTTATCATTGTCGTCAGCCGATACCGATGTCTGCGAAGGTAAAAATAAAATCTTTTAATTGGTTTGTATTTTTTTTTCGTGAAGATGCATTAAATCGAAAGCCAGACGAATGTCCTAAATGACCTACACACGCTAGCCAGCCACTGTCACACACACGGTTATAATATAGACAGCATAAACAATTTTATTGCACACTGGTAGTTTTTTTATCCCTGTAATCCAACTCATTTAATTGGACTTGCAGACACAAACTTTTTGCAACTTTGGAACCATCCTCCTGTCCCTACTTGTAATTAACAAAAACAAACTCGGGGATGAGTTTTGTGTCACTTGTCACAGATTCTAAAATTGGATTTGTTGCTTACGGACGGACTGTTAAAATTCTTGTTATTCGTCGATAATACCTAAGGATTATACACTGTTGAATGCAGTATTGCAAACGCACGTTTCTAAGTACGTGCCTGTAAGCTTGATGATACATGATGAGCATGATTCTAGCTCGAAGTTAGTTTACCAGAACCTCAAATTGTAGCGTTTTTAGTTTAGCATTAAAATGGATGAAGTACTGTTTGAGCTAGAGAAAGTAGATTTAGATATGCAAACTGCATTTAGCAGATTTGGAAGATTCTCAGGAAACCATTCGACCAAGTTACTATCATAATTCACACTACTGTAACTGATATCATTGGAAACCCTGTCTCTCAAAATCTCTTGTTTAAACTTTAATACCAGTTGCGAAAATTTAGTTTGAAGCCCCAGAAAAGTTTTCACACGGGTTCTTTCGGATAATGACGACATGCAAACAATATGACCTTGGACGGCTCAATAAACGATTTGTCGACTACTTTTCATTTCTTTTAGCGTAATCAACCGCAGCTTTAAATGCTCTGTATTTATTCATCAATGCTACATGCTATGCTGTGAAGAGTATATCTTTGATGTCGATAGTACTAAAATTGTGATAAAAGTGGAGAAAGCTTTCTCTTTCAAACTTTCGTTCGACAGGTACTTGCCACTGTTACGAAGGCTTTGTATAGCTCGGCAAAGCCATTTTGCACCTAAGAATAAAAAGAATTTATGCATTGAATTGTGTGTGCATTTAATAAAAGTGGAGAAAGCTTTCCCTTTCAAAGTTTTGTTCGACAGGTACTTGCCACTGTTACGAAGGCTTTGTATAGCTCGGCAAAGCCATTTTGCACCTAAGAATAAAAAGAATTTATGCATTGAATTGTGTGTGCATTTCCATGTTGTTGTTTGTTGGAAAGTTTTCTTATATAAAGCAATTGGTTTTCTTTGAAAATTGTGGAAACTTGGAAAGACGTGTAAATGGCTTTATGAATTGTATTTTTAGTGAGCGTAGGATTTATGGGTAAAAAGGAGAAAAACATTTGTAACTATGTACAGCACGGATGACGGAGTTATTGTTTGATTTAAAAAAACCCGATTGTTCCTGATCGTAATTTGTTGGATGCACGATTCTTGAATCCTGCTCACATAGGACGAACAAGGTCCGGACGAACCCCTCATTTTGCTAGATAACTCTTACTCCACAGCTACCTGCGGTTTGTAATAGACAAGTCGTCTTTCGCTTATGAAGGCTCTAACTGGAATCCGTTTGAGTTGTACTGAAAAGACACTTTGTTGATAACCGCTACATAATCTTGTAACAACTATCGCTAGATAGCCTACTATTTTTAGTACTAAAGTTAAGCGTTTGCCTTCGTAAAACATTTACAAACACACTGTAAATTTTGAAATAATCCTATTAAATCCTACGTTCGCACATTTCTGCAATTTCAGCATCATCCAGTTTGTATTTGTGGTAGTTGTGGTTATTACTAATCCAAACAATAAAGAATTCCCGTAATAATATTGCAATTTTTGAGGACAGCAGCATGTTAAATGAAATTATACTATGGTTATTCTACTAAACTAAAACACATATTCTGATTAGATATTATGTTCCATAATCCATTTCTTAGAATTAATCTGACGATTATAATCATGATGGGCAGACTAGGCACAATTGAAATTTTACTATCCACGAACAACATAATTTTTCTGAGCGTATATATGTACATATATTGGTTGTTGTGGTGTTTTGGATTATTTTGGGTATAGAGACTCGAAGCTATATTGGAACTTATTATAATTACATGGAATTATCTACCCCCCCCCTGCCCCACACACACATACCTAAGTACATACAATCCATAAATGCGTTAGGCATTTTAAATAGCATGTTTGACATATTGTATTTCCCAATCCCAACCCTTGTGCTTTCTCAATAAGTATTTTACTCAGGCCAGTGAGACGAGGAAGAAACATTACAAGATACATTTTTGTTGGCGCACCGGCGCACCGTTTGCTTCCATGGAAGAAAAAATTCCTAAAATAAATTTGTTGGTAGTAATGTGTATCCTGATTGACTGCTCATTTCATTATGGGAATGAGAGCAAGAATCGCCAAAAGAGTGTTACTTTTATTTAATCACCTTCCACAAAAACGGTGTTTGGATTGTGTTAGCTATGGCAGATGAGGTCCATAAAGTTTTCTTTTATTTGTATAGGTTTAGCTCACAACAACGATATAGACGAAACCAATATAGTATGCTGCTAATGACAACTCGCGAAAAAAGAGCGAATCGGGGCATTACGAGATTCTTTATTAGAAGACCCAGCCGGCGAGAAATTGATGAAAATTGGTATTCCTTACATTGAAAGATTATTTACATTTCAAAGGCATACGTGAATGTTTAATGCTGCTAATAACAACTCGCGAAAAAAGAGCGAATCGGGGCATTACGAGATTCTTTATTAGAAGACCCAGCCGGCGAGAAATTGATGAAAATTGGTATTCCTTACATTGAAAAATTATTTACATTTCAAAGGCATACGTGAATGTTTACTTAATTGTCTTGTTTCTGCGGGGTGTTGTTGATTACGGAAGAAGAGTAATGGAATTGAGATCAAGTAACTTGAAATATCAACGTCCATCCCACTTGATGCGCATCTTCTAAACTGTCAATCATGCTTATCACATAGCTTTCGGGTGACATTTGTTTTACATTTAAAATAAGTTTGTCACAGGTAAAGAGTGTTGTTTAATCCGATGTGAGTCCCAAATAGAAACGCACTAGGCATCGCACTATGAAATGTTAAAAGTATTACAAATGCCCTAGGAAATCTAAAAGCTTAGCTTTTAAAAGATATATCTTGTATATATAATGGAGAGTATAATCGAGGTGAAGTGAAGAATGGGGAAGCCCTTGGACTTTGAAACCAAATGGATTTTTGTTGTTGTGAAGTGTGCATGCAGTGGTACACAAAAAATCCATAAGGTCGTCCTTGTGGGAAGTCTACAGCCTACAAATATTTTGTTTTGCAACAACAACAACTGTTTGGTAGTTTATAAACAAATAGTCAATATTGAATCTACAAAAATGTTATAATATTCACATTTTATCACTGTTTCTTATCAGAATTCAGAAACGTATTGCACATGCATTAAAATAAATCTCATCCGGTATTTGTGCGTAGAAAGCAGAAGCAGATGGCCAAATCCCACGATTCACTGGAATACCGGCTCCCCGGAGATAAATACATAATCAAGCCGTTCCGAGAAGAGAAAAATCCATACTTTATCACCTGTGGTTATAATTTTCATAATTTCTTGAACTGCAAACATTTTGGCAAATAATATGCGAACACACTAATTAGGTATATATGCATGATTTGAAGGGGAGAGGGGATGTACATAATTGTTTCCTAAAGAAGTCATTTTGGCTATAGTCACATTCCCATTCGCAGTCCCTTCCCATAACCTTGAAACTAACTGTTTCAAACAGAACTTGTTTTTCTGGAAGCACACAGTTTCGCAAACTTACTCCTGTCAAAACTATTTTGGGTTTGCCTTGTCCAAATGACTAATTTATTTATTTCCAATTCATGACGGCGTCCCTCTAGAAGTGAGGGTAATTGTTTCCGCCACTACAACATTATCAAATCATTTTACAAATAATTACATATTGTGTGTTAAAAGAAAAAAAAAATACGTTTTTGTCCAATTATAAATTACCGAATCAAAAATTTGATTGTAGTCAATATCTGTTTGACAGATTTCACTGTCTTTAATTTGTTGAGTAATTAGAAATTTTTTGGCGTTTTTAACAAATCTTCCTTTTTCGCAAATGTTTCTTATATCTTCAGGTAAAGTATTCCATGTATTCGCACAGTTTTCAGAGATAAATTTGACATTCCCTGGAATGGGAACAGTCCCACACCTAAGTTGCCTAAAATCATGCGTTACATTAAACAAATTATTATTAAAGTATCTTGGACAATAATTATAAACGACTTGATGAGAAAATTTTAAACATTCTAATTTGTATAGATTGAAAGCGTTGAGAAATTGAAGATTACTTGACATTTCGTTTGTAATAGAGTCGAATTTGGATTTTCCGAGGCAAAATTTGGCACATCTTTTAACACATGAATTAATCTTCTTGAGGTTTCTTTTTTTTTGTGTTACCCCAAATAAGAATCATATAGCGATATAGACTACTAATTATTATGTTATATATTTTGTATTTCTAGCGTTACAAATTACTTCTTGGTGAACTTGTCAGTATCGGATTTGCTGGTGACACTTCTATGCA
>JAAXOA010003776.1:0-11048 GCA_036561885.1 Salina celebensis
TTTTTATTGCGCAATAACTCCACAAGATTGTTTGCATCATTTCCGAATCGGCCTTGAATTGTAATTAATTTTAGTTCTTTCATGGCCGTGTAGTTTTTCATTGATACTCCTTCAGACTACCTAAACGCGCGACACGGTAATTGTATATCGGTCGTAGCTGATACGCGTAGCAGTTTTTAAGCAATATTGTTTTGCTTGACACGAGGAAAAAACACGAAGAATACATTATACAATTTTTGTTTAGGAATAGAATAATGGAACTAGTTTTAAACCTCATATCAATATCACAATAATATTGCTGGAGACCAAAAACGTGTATGTTTTACTGATTACATTCAGCGGAAAAATATTGCTTTTATTAGAATGATGGATGGCGATGTTTTTATCTCCGTTAAAATACGCTATCAATAATAGTTCAGATTATGTTTGAGTGACGATGAGGGTGGGCGTTCTTTAACAACCTACGAGCTGGCCGAATCGCAAGTTGGAGATGGAGTCAACTCAGAATCAAGTTTGAAACACACACTCAGTCGTGAGTGGATGTTTTTCAGGGTGTTGTCTGGACTGAAGAAAAAAGGTCGAGGCTAATATATCGTGGTCCAGAATGAAACCTGTTGGTCAAGTCGAAATCTGTGTTGCTAAGGTTTTAAATATCTAAAAATGGAAGGCAGCCAGAACGACGAGAACAAAAGTCGTTTAGATTGCAGCCATGTACCAAAGAAATCTAATTAGAACCAGTTGAACATTTTTGTCAAAAATGTTACCTCGGTAGAAAGCTTTTGGTTGTACTGCGAAAAGGTGTTTTGTATTGATGAGTTCATGTGTTTCATGCTGTGGCAATTATCTAAAATATGCATCTTTTGGGAGATTTTGAAGTTTGCACCCATCATTATATTAAATTACTCCATGGATACTGATCTTCGTATTGAATTCTTGTTTTCGATTTGCTGTGCCAAATGGTGCCACTTCATTGCAGATTTCTCTTCCTTGCATGGATTTTAAACTAGGGAAAGATGCATTGCACGGAATATTTAACTTTTATCCATAACAAGAACAGAAACAGAAGCAACAAGAACAAGGCCTAGAATCTTGAGTCAATCCCCAATTTTTACTTTACAAGAATCCTCAATTGTTTAAAACACAATGTTGTGTTTAATACATGCCACGTAATGTAATATTTACAGGTAGTTTCCCCTAATACATAATACAGTGTATAAATAATGCCACAAAATTCCTGGTTGTTGCAGGTGTACAAGGTACGTGGATGTTGTTTCACCAAGGCACCTGTTTCTTTTTAATAATCGTACGATTTCTGAGCTTTCCCTATATTGATGTCAGGCCACTTCAGACGAGAAACTTTGCATATTGCTGTTAGAAATTACAGCTAAAATCGCCTTTATCTATAATTCCAGTTTCCTCGTTTTCTACATTATACCGAACTTCATGATACTACTATATGTACTATATGTATTGTACGTCTATGAACTATATGTGCGTCTATATTTGACTCTTAGCAGATAAAAGGCGAGCATTTAGTTGTGAAATTTTATATAGACATGCCTGAAAGCAACCACATCACAATTGACAATTACTACTTGTGACTGTCTGTGTTGGAGGATATGACGGAACAAGGATAATCAAGAAAGTCTCTTTAATTTAGCGCTTTAACACTCGTTAAATCACACAGCTATTTCCCCAACTATGTTATCTCGCAATACTCAGAAGTACAACTGGTTATGAACAATTCTTATTTACTTTATCTCACAACGCCGATAGAGCCGGCAAAAACATTTCCAACATCACACCGACATTACAACAACAAACAAATTAAACGCGCATTTATCTTCCAAACCCCTTTAACTGCCTGTCAACTTTCATGACATTCCCTACATCACCTCATCAACATAAAGTACTAACCAAGGTCTCTTGATGTGTTTTTGTCCNACATAAAGTACTAACCAAGGTCTCTTGATGTGTTTTTGTCCCCGATTTTCATGACACACGCTCAGAATAAAGCGTACCCACCAGACCATTTGGCTACATACTGTCAGTCAACTGTAATGCGCAATAGATCCATTGTCTCGTGTCATTTTATCATTCAGTCAGCTCTTATATGCAACACGTTTATCTCTCCGACTCATGCAAAAAAAACAACAAAATTTTCCCTATTTGTGGGAAAAAGAACAGTACCAAAGGCATTTCTTGTTAATTTATAAGAAATTTGTTTACGTTCCATAGCCTTATTTTCTATTTTTCTTGAGATGACGCGTCCTCATCTTCGTCTAGAAAGAAGGCCAGCAGCTGTCAGGTACATTGACGCTAAACCAGCTATGGCTTCCAATAGGAAATAATTGAAAAGTATTTATCAACTCAATTCAACCCTGACAAAACATTTTGTTACTCACCTCCAAGCGATACAATGCACTAACGATGACATTTTGTCGTACCAAAACTTTTGTTGACAAAAACATTTCCTCTAGCTAGAAAAAATACAACGATATGACTTATCTCAAATTCTTTTGTATGAAACTGAAAACACAAACGCGGCAGATTTTTAAACTGCGCATTATATTTTCAGGATTGGTTGTTCCACTAACTGAAGTCAGCAAAATTGTTTTAAAGGACAAGTGTAGTCCAACTAAAAGTCATGGAATATTCAAAAATCACACTTCATGTATTAATCAGTTAATGTCAATCCTAGCACACAACCTAAAGTCGATAAAATGATAAAATCCATTTGAACAACTTTCCATTTCAGTTTCATGGAACATACCAACAAATATTCGTATGAAAATCCTAATGTTAAATGTTCTCACTCATTTATTTCTCTGTCACAATTTGATTGAAATAAGCATTTTCAGTACGCTACTGACCAATTTGGGCTTCCAGACCCGACTATCAAAGCCCAGAGCGAGACATTTTTTGCACTGGCAACTGGATCTACTGGCGCTATTTCCATGGTTTCTCTTCAATCTGTCTGTTGCATGTGGTTCCAGAAAATATTGCTAGTGGCAATTTATAAATCTGCTTGGACATGGCTTGAAATTAAAGAACAGCTCTTGCAATTGTCCTGCAAAAGTATAATCAGAGGCTAGTTATAGAACATGGCAAATCTGAAGTAGTAAGTGATGTTCGTCCACATCTGGTGTTTGTCCAACAATGTTTTCTCTTCGGAATAAACATGATGACCTTGACTTCCCTCTGGCTTGGCTTTTTAAATTATAAACCCCTTGATTTGAAACAGCATGGGATACATATTGTTTAGGGCTTGCGTGCCCTCCGCCTCTGGAATTATACTTTGTAGTTGTAGTATAATGAGGTTTCCTTTGATGTTATATTGTTCTCTGTTTATTTTCAAACAAGCATCCTCAATAAAATCTAACAATGAAAAAGTTAATGAGCTTTCGTTGACATAAACCGAGTGACTTTCAAAGTCAATTTTAAGTATTTTGTATGCAGGCATACTGGATGCCATTTGTTATCACATGTTCTATTTTATGTTTTTTTTTGCTACAAAGTTTCAACATTATGTACCTCCCTGTCATTACGAACATGTTTCAAAATGTGTATTTGATCCATGCAGCATTTTAAAATTGAGTGTTTTTACTTTTTGCAAGAGATCAATTGTAAAACTATTCGCAAAATGTACAGATTTTTATATATTTGTTGGGAAAGTTACACTGTTGCATGCATACAAAGCATGCTCATTTGCATGCTCCATAGACTCGTCTCGATATATATTTTTTTTTTGCAAACAGCCAAAACTTGAAGTTTTATCTTTTGTACTTTGATAAATCCAACTCACTAGATTAATATGCGAAAATGAACACAATGTAAAACCACCAATGATGAGGGATCTTTGATTCCATGATGCAGACTGTCGACACTGCAAAACCTAGTACTTGAATTGACGCGTCTGTTCCATGCATGAAAACTTGTGTAATTTTCTGTACGAGAGATGGTTGCGTGCTTGCAAAGGCAGTTATTCCTGTCACCTCGGTTGTTAGTATCACTCTCTCCTCTGCACGATAAAAAATACTAATGTAACAGGTTTGTAAGCCAAAACTTGAAGTTTTATCTTTTGTACTTTGATAAATCCAACTCACTAGATTAATATGCGAAAATGAACACAATGTAAAACCACCAATGATGAGGGATCTTTGATTCCACGATGCAGACTGTCGACACTGCAAAACCTAGTACTTGAATTGACGCGTCTGTTCCATGCATGAAAATCTTGTGTAATTTTCTATACGAGAGATGGTTGCGTGCTTGCAAAGGCAGTTATTCCTGTCACCTCGGTTGTTAGTATCACTCTCTCCTCTGCACGATAAAAAAATACTAATGTAACAGGTTTGTTCCTTCCCATTTCAGTGTCAGATCCATTTGGACCCTCGACGTACACGCTGGTCGCACCAATATTTCTGAGGTTTAGTGAATAATTTCGTGACGTTCCGTGTTTGGTAGAAACTTAAGGTAAGCGTTAACTTACTCTTTATTACTCAATTTCATGTTTATAACAACACTATACTAGATTTGCAACCTAACTTCCTTTTTTTACACGAAAAGTTGGAACACTTTTTACGTGGATCTAAAAAAGATTCTTATAGACAAAAGATAAAATTCATATGGGTCATATTAGTGTCATTTTATTCAACATTCGCGAGCTTTCCGCACATCATTAATAAGTTATCTAGACAGACAAAACGCAAATGTTAAAGGCTATCAAAAGTGTCCTGGATTTTGTCTTGTAAAAGTCTACGTTATGCTAAATCTAGTCATTATTAGGTATATTTTTCTGTAACTGTGATAGGAACTACTTATCATTTATGCAATATGAGGCTTACAAACTAAGTTGGTCCCGTCATTACATACAATCTAAGAAACCCAAAATCTCATCAGTTTCCAGCTACAAATAAGTCCCTATGAAAAACATTGATTTCCACGAAACAAAACTCAAATGAAGCATACAGCAGTGCCTCCGGCTCTATTCACGTGTCATTTTGTCAGGATTTCAAATCACGCCGAGAAGTAATGTCCATTTTCCATGAAAACTCACACAACAGAATTGCAACGTATGCACAAAAAAACGCTTCTGCTGAGTTACTTGAAATTAGTTAGGCATTGCACAGTGTGCCAAATATCTCCATGTTTCTACTGCACCAAAAAAGCACAAGTCTTTTTTTGAACAAAGACTCTCTCAAGTAGTAAAAACTTCATCATTTTCACCTCTCTTTACAAGCCACCATGAATAAACTTTCCTCCCATAAAAAAACTTATCCCATTTAGGGAAGACTTGAAACTAGAGCGTGGAAAATTCTTCCTCTTCAATGCAAAATCCCTATTCATCTTTTATTCAAGAACCAGTTCATATCGATTTTCTCCTTTTTTCCCTTGTTATTCATGCCTCGTGTAGATAGAATCTATAACAAATTACTTATTTGTCCAGTGATTAGACTTGAAAGCACTCTACGATGATGACGGCAACATTTATGAAATGATTGGATTGAATAAACTCGTTGAAGGAGTGGGCCCAAAGGTTTTTTTTTCATGCGTATCCCATTTTATCCAGCACTTTTCCATACTCCAGTCAATTTCGCAAAAAGACTCCTTTGACATTCTCCATCATACAAAAACTTCAAAAACTCTTATATTAGAACTCACTCATGCATGCAAATTCTTGACTTTATAAAACCAGACATAAAATTAATTCCACATGTGCCGTGCCATCAACGTTTATACCATAAATGTCAAAATTATACTGCTAAAAGCTATCCTCAAGCGAATTCTTTGTTGTATCCCTTTTATCTTATAAAGTTCTCCTTTTATTTCGCAGTGACAAGCAAGACGATCATTCAAAATGTCTGACCTTCCACGTATTGCCACTAACAAAACGGTATACGACCGTTTTATGCGCCTTCCCATTGATGACAAACTCAGCCAACTCACCTACATCTGGATTGATGGAACTGGTGAATATCTCAGGTCCAAAACTAGGACTCACTACAGTATTCCAACAAACCCTGAAGGTAAACTAAGCAAATTCTAATGAATCGTCAAACAATCGTAAAAAATAATTAAAATGTTCATAATTGATTGCTGTGTTTTATAGAGTTGCCTATTTGGAACTATGATGGAAGCTCAACATACCAAGCCGAAGGATCCAACTCTGATGTCTACTTGTACCCTGTAGCAATCTATAAGGATCCTTTCCTGGAAGGAACAAACTCAGCCAACTCACCTACATCTGGATTGATGGAACTGGTGAATATCTCAGGTCCAAAACTAGGACTCACTACAGTATTCCAACAAACCCTGAAGGTATGGAGCATATTCTGGAAACAAATTTGTTTTTAACTTTTCAATGAATCGTCAAACAATCGTAAAAATAATTAACATTTTCATAATTGATTGTTGTGTTTCATAGAGTTGCCTATTTGGAACTATGATGGAAGCTCAACATACCAAGCCGAAGGATCCAACTCTGATGTCTACTTGTACCCTGTAGCAATCTATAAGGATCCTTTCCTGGAAGGCAACAACCGGTTGGTTCTCTGTGACACATACAAATACAACAAAAAGCCAACCGAGTCCAACCACCGTGCATCATGCCTGGATGCCATGAACAAAGCAAAGGACCAACATCCCTGGTTTGGAATGGAACAAGAGTATTCCATCCTGGATCGGGACTTGCATCCATTCGGATGGCCCAAGAGTGGATTCCCAGGTCCTCAGGGACCTTACTACTGTGGAGTCGGAGCTAACAAGGTTTTTGCCCGTGACGTTGTCGAAGCTCACTACAAAGCTTGTTTGTATTCTGGGATCAAAATTTGTGGAACAAATGCCGAAGTTATGCCTGCTCAGTGGGAATACCAAGTTGGACCATCCGAAGGCATTTCAATGGGAGACGAGCTATGGGTTTCCAGATATATTTTGCACCGTGTTGCGGAAGAGTTTGGAGTTGTCATTTCTCTTGATCCTAAGCCAATTCCAGGAGACTGGAATGGTGCTGGTTGTCACACTAACTTCTCTACTAAGGTATGCAATGTCACCTCACATGGAATGACAATAGCCATTAAATTATTCACCAAATGGACTTTCTTTTAACAGGCAATGAGAGAAGAAAATGGAATCATTGATATTGAAAAAGCCATAGACAGATTGTCTCGCCATCATCTTCGTCACATTAAAGCTTACGATCCAAAAGAAGGCAAGGATAATGAGCGTCGTCTCACTGGCCATCATGAAACTTCCTCAATTCATGATTTCTCAGCAGGTTGTTTTCTTATTCTTAACAAATCCACTTATTATGTAATTGAAAAATCAAAAATTAAATGTTTTTTTCATATTGCAGGAGTTGCCAATCGTGGCTGTAGTATCCGTATTCCACGCTCAGTTGCTGAGGAGCGCAAGGGCTACTTGGAAGACCGTCGTCCATCATCCAACTGTGACCCTTACAGTACATGATTTTTCAGCAGGTTATTTTCTTGTTCTTAACAAATCCAGTTATTTTGTAATTGAAAAATAAAATATTAAATTTTCCCTTATTTTGTCATATTGCAGGAGTTGCCAATCGTGGCTGTAGTATCCGTATTCCACGCTCAGTTGCTGAGGAGCGCAAGGGCTACTTGGAAGACCGTCGTCCATCATCCAACTGTGACCCTTACAGTGTTACCGAAGTCATTGTCCGCACAGTCTGTCTTGAAGAGTAACTCTTCAAAACAGTACAAACAAAGGGATCCTGGACGGTTTTCAAAATATTTCCAAGCATAAAAAATTATCGCAAAAAAATATTGTTTTTATTCATATGAAAGATAACAGAAAGATCTTTGACAAAACATGCTCTGCTCTTGCATTAAGCTTGAGCCGATTTCATGGAAAAGCAAGATAGATTTCCATACAAGAACAAGAATAATTTGTGATCTTTATACGTTTAATATGTCAGTTTTTGTTCAATATTTTAATATAGATAAAAAATAGTTGTGTGGTTAGTATTTTTAGGACTTTTAATCAAAAATTCATTCATTCTTTTGATTTTGTTTTTTTGTTAAATAAAAAAAAATATTGCATGCAAATTATGCACAATAAAATCCAACAAAAACGTACACATCAATGTCCTCCCAAAGTGCAATGAAACATAAATCATTATAAAAATATTACAAAGCCCTTGTGTTCCAAAAACATACTAAAAACACCAAAATCCATAACTGCATTTTAGATACACCTTGCTTGGATGTGTGCATATGAATTGCTAACTAAATTAACCAAACAAAAGCTTTACCTTATTCACCGGTGCATAGACGCCCACTCACCAATTCTGTTATAATTTTAGACTACATTATACTCATTCAGATCAATCTGTAATAAAAATGTGTATTCAATCATGACGAATTAATGAGAATCGGTGATTAATGATGAGCTCTACAAACATGCAAGGGTGTAAAGAAGATTATTTACGAAAAACCAACAAAATAATAACCAGATAAACATGAACCTCTCACTTTCTCAATTGTAAACTGGATTTAAATATTGATAGTGATATAGCGATAAACTGATGATAACAGAGCAAGTTCAATTTTATCAAAAAGTTGAACGCGTTCATTCATAATACTGGACAAAACAATTTCTGTATACAACCCTATCCGAACCTCTATTTGTAAGAACATCGGTTTTATGTCAAAATCTTAATTAGTTTCAAAGAGCAATCAGTTATTGACCTATGCATGCCACTTTTTCAAGAATTCTTTATGTAAATATAGTATTTTTTGCATGTCACGTGTAAAGTATTTAAGAGTACAATCATTTTAAGAAATGGATAGTTTATAAAAATGAAGTTATAAGAATCAAGTGCTGGCTACAAAAAAAATTATGTGATTAAAATATATAAAGAATACATTCATCCTTAAATTAATCAATAGTTATACTATGCAATGTAATATAAAGTAAGAAATGAAATTCGTTACAAATCATCCGTTATACATTATTTAAGGGTGCTGGCCGAGGATTTCATCTTCTTAAAATGGAACACCCTGAACATTTAAAGACATTTATGTAATAGGTTAAGTTGTTATTAATTTTTCAAATTGTATGAGTAATCACTGAGTTATTGTATGCAACATTGCTAAAAATGATAATTTGTTAAAACAGTTAAGTTATAAACAATTTTATCTTTACATCCTTTATTAAAAACAAACTACTTGAATCTTACACTGTGTCTCAAATTGAATTCCAAGTCAATTTAGCCCATTTGATCCATACAATACTCACACAACTGTAATAAAGTCATGCTGTCAGGATGAGCATAGCTGAAAACAGTTTTCGACAAGTTCAACTGATTCTCAATGTTAATCTTCACTTAGATTTGACGTATTTTTCTGTTTTTATGCCAACATTTTTTTACTTTTCACGAAATTTCACGGACCAAAAAGTAATTTATATGTAGCCTATGATCCAATCCAGAAACAATGTTGCACGCAACTCTGAAACATTGTTTGGGACTTGTCCAAAGTCCACTGTTTCCAAAATAGAAAGCGCAACAACAACCAAATTGCTATACGCTATGCATCTCCGGGGCTTCTTCTAAAAAACTCCATTTTCCTGTCTTACAACTCTGAAACGTTGTTTGGGACTTGTCCAAAGTCCACTGTTTCCAAAATAGAAAGCGCAACAACAACCAAATTGCTATACGCTATGCATCTCCGGGGCTTCTTCTAAAAAACTCCATTTTCCTGTCTTAAGCATTTTAAGCATATACCTACGCATAAATAAGACTTGGAATAGCATGTTAACTCCATGTTTACTGATTCACTCCATCTGGGCGAACACAAAAATGTTTTTGTGCAAGTACCCTATTAATGGGTTCTCCGTTCACTACTACTGCTTCCTCTGCAGTGAAGGTTGGAAGCACACAATATCTTGTTCTTGAGCGATGAAAACACTTCCTCACAGCTTTCTAATCTATCTTGCAATTAGCGAGTGACTTATTAAGCTTAACGAAGCTATAGCTCATTATTACCATCTTATTACAGAAGAAACAAGATGAGAGTTACAGGTACACTTTTTGTCTCCGTGTCAAAACGTCTGTCATCTGCGTATGAGCGTTATATGCGTCTTCCCCTGGACGACAAGGTCAGCTTATTGACTTACATATGGATTGACGGTACTGGGGAACATCTGCGGGCTAAAACTAGAACCCACAATTGTGTACCAAAGAGGCCTAAAGGTACTTAAAGTCTTACTTAAAATATACTATATACGTACTTAAAATTTTATATAACTCTGTTTGAAATGTCAATGGAATAACAGATAAATATTTGTATTACTACGTTTGTTTTCCAGAATTGCCTACTTGGAATTATGATGGAAGCTCTACGTATCAAGCTGAAGGAAGGAACTCGGATACGTATCTACACCCTGTTGCCATATACAAGGATCCGTTCCTCCCTGGAAACAATCGGCTAGTTATGTGTGATACATACAAATATGATGGGACACCAACAGCGACCAACCATCGTGCGTCTTGCCTGGAGGCTATCAACAAAGTGAAGGATTTAAAACCTTGGTTTGGCCTGGAACAAGAATACTCCATTCTAGACAAAGATCTACAGCCGGTCGGTTGGCCAAAAGGGGGATACCCAGCCCCTCAAGGGCCATACTATTGCGGAGTTGGTACTAACAGAGTAGTATCACGGGACGTAGTGGAAGCTCACTATAGAGCTTGTCTATACGCTGGAGTCAACATTTGTGGAACAAATGCTGAGGTGAAGCTCTCCCAATGGGAATTTCAAGTTGGACCAACGGAAGGAATTGCAGTTTGCGATGAGTTATGGATGGCACGTTACATTTTACATCGTATTGCAGAAGAATTTGGCGTTGTGATTTCGTTCGATCCAAAACCCGTGAAGGGCGACTGGAATGGGGCTGGATGCCATGCTAACTTTTCTACTCAGGTAATGCTTGCTCATATGTTCAAAGGATTTTTTTTGGAATCATGAGTTTATTATTGAAATTTCCTTGTTCGTTTTGTAGCCAATGCGTGACGAAAATGG
>JAAXOA010003777.1:0-11045 GCA_036561885.1 Salina celebensis
ACACCTCACACTGAATATTCCACGCAGCAGCAATAAAAACAAACTTTGAAAACTTAATTTTACTTTCTTATAATATGTCTTCACAAATATCCCGAATATTGCATATGACTTTTAATGACGTAATACGCTATATTTACGCAATGATTGAAATTGGCACTATGAAATGGTTCAAATTCTACATTTAAAAAAAGAAACAGGCATTTATCATGATTTCCTTAGTCATTTTCATTTTTCTTGAACGAGTCTGTGAGCGAGCATTGAATAAGTTTTAGAAACAAAAAGCAAAAGTTTCCTTCGAGCCGGATTTGAACCAGCGACCTATGGATATCAGCTTTGAATAACTCTACTACAGTCCACCGCTCTACCAACTGAGCTATCGAAGGAACGATATATCTTGAAGCAAACTAACCCTTACTTACCTTTACGTTTAAAATTCATAAAAACTGGATCCTCGAGTACCTGCAAAAATGTGACACTTTTAGTGCTGTTTGTGCATAGCATGCAGGCCTTTAGTTTAGTAGATAAGCAGAGATAAATCGTGCGGTACAGAGATAAATTACGTGGTGTGCAAGGAAATGGGCGTGTCGCTTCTGGTGCTACATGTGAACAACTAGAGCTAGTTTACACCTAGATGAACCATTTATCTTCAAATTATTTGCTGCGTACGTTATTAAAAAGCATGAACCATTAAATTCGAAATGTGCATTGTATGAAAAACGTTAAAGCACTGAAACTTCTGATAAATGATATTTCTTTCCGAACTTCCGTAGGTTTTTGCATAAATAAGAATTTAATTTCGTTTTTTATTAATTCACCTTTGAAAAATTTGAAACTTTTTTTGAAATATTTGTGTGATGTACAAATTCATTAGTTTTTTATAATAAATCTGTCAACCGTCCATCTGATTCTTTATCATTAATAATTCATGATTACAATCATATATCTAAGGTTGACGTTTAATTAAACGCAGCGGTTTGGTAAAATACATAAAAACAAAAACGCTTAGCATCACTTCCCGATACAGTTTATGACAAATCTTCCCAAAATATAACGTAAAGATCGAATTAAAGTTTACATTACTATATCCTGCATAGCAATTAACCTTTGATAAGTTTTATGCACATTGTACGATATAGGCTTTCGTCTAATATCCTTAACATATTTTAGGATTCCAAATATATAGTCTTATTTTTTTCTCAAAATATTTAATGATTGTGGCAGTGCAAGCCTTCTGATTGACTGACCGATAATGGATGTTATTGATATAATATTGATATCCAACAGGCAGAGAGGTTTTAGGATTTTGTGTCATCAAGGACGTCATTAGGATGAAATATTAAATTAGCACAGTTAGTTTGTTGGATAAATGAGTACACCAAGGTACAATGGTATTTTCTGTTCAATCGCGAATTGGAAATTTTATGCACATTGTACGATATAGGCTTTCGTCTAATATCCTTAACATATTTTAGGATTCCAAATATATAGTCTTATTTTTTTCTCAAAATATTTAATGGTTGAGGCAGTGCAAGCCTTCTGATTGAATGACCGATAATGGATGTTATTGATATAATATTGATATCCAACAGGCAAAGAGGTTTTAGGATTTTGTGTCATCAAGGACGTCAGTAGGATGAAATATTAAATTAGCACAGTTAGTTTGTTGGATAAATGAGTACACCAAGGTACAATGGTATTTTCTGTTCAATCGCGAATTGGAATGAAGACCTGATCTGGCACGAATAAAAATTTGAATGTGGAGGGTTGTAAAACTACACTAATCGGCGAAGGCTTTACAAAATATAAAAGGACTTTGTTGCAAAGTTCACGCTTATCCTTATGCACACATTTCCCTTGTACTAATGGTACCCACGACGGGTGGATGTTGGCAAAGAATTCCTCATGGCTTGGAGGGATGGAAAGTCATCCTCTGTGTTCACCTATTGTGCTTCCTCCGTCCACATGACCAACAGTTCCACCGGTGAAGAATGTGGCAGCATTTAAATGTGTGTTATTGGAATTATCGTCTTTTTCTCGATTCTTTTTCTTCTTCTTCCCTTTGTCTTTGTTGGTTGAGCTATATTCGTCTACCTCCTCTTCTTTTACATCGAACTTCTCAGATAGCGAGTCACGTCTTGCACGACTTACACTCAAAGGAACAAAGTGAAAGTCATCGCTCTCGTCAACTTCTACTTTCCTACCTAGGTTCGGTGCAGGTGCTACTTTTTTGCTTCTAGGAATTGGCTTCATTTTTACTCCGGGACCGGAACCTGACCATGCGCTTCCGTTGCTTCCCCCTCGGGATGGGCCGCCTAAACTGGGGAATTCCTCCTCGCCTAAACCGTTTGGCTTAGCATTTGTTCTTCTATTAACAGGATTTGGAGGGTTCGATGTAGTAACATTCATAAAAGTCTTCGAAGATTGCTTGTGTGATTGAGGCTGATGATTTCTGGTGGGCACAGGTTGAACAGAAGCGAACGAAGATGATTGACGTAGAGAAGAACCACCCAACGCAGGAAATTCTTCATCAAGCTTACTAGCACCGCTTACTTTAGCATTCCAGTTAGGTTTTCCACCGGGACCACCTGAAGCTGTAGAAACATTTAGACCAGACTTTAACGCAAGACGTTGAGCAATAGAGGAATTGACAGGTCCAGTGGCTCCGTTAGTGGCAACAGGCAAGGCTGGTGCAGGTGCTGCGCCTTACCAGTGTTGGGAAATCTTGGACGGATTCCGTATTAACTTTAGGTGGAGGTGGAGCCGCAGGAGGGACAAATATTGGCTCATCTGCGTCTCCAGGATCACTACATTGAAAAAGAAGCAGTTAGTAAAACAACTAATTGCAGAGATTAATCCTTAATCTAACAATTAACATTACCGGTTTCGAGGCGGGCCTGGTCGAGGTCCAGGGCCATCACGGAAACGGCGGGAGCGCCTTTCTTCATCAGAACGTGGTCCATACGAGAACTCCACATCTAACAGTCGCGCTGCCTTTGTTCCGTGTTTTCCTAGTAGCCGACTGTGATTCGTTGTCAGATGGGCTGGTAAGATTAATCAGGACATCAGGATTATACACGATTGAAACTTAGAACGATCAATTTAATGGTGTATGTGAAGTTACCTTTTAGGTCGATATCACTTCTAAAGACACTGGTAAACTTCTCATCCTTACAATCTTCTTCTTCACAGAGAAAATGTTCCTTTCTAAAATGTATTCTGAGGTCGTCATAAGTGTCATAGTAGAAGTTGTGTCCATCGGCATCACAAAAGTGGCAGAAATAATGATCTTTTCGAAGATGTTTGAAGAGCTCGTCCTGGTCAAAATACCTACGATCACAGAATTGACAGAGCGGATGCCCTCGATGTGATTTGTCGATCCCGATCTCCTTTTCTTTTGTGGTACGCAAGATCGCCCCTCGTGTAAAAACGCCGCTCTTTCGTGAATTGCTATAACGTAAGAATAATAACAATTAAAACCTATTCATGATAACGGATCCGGAAATTATCCGAGACCTCCACGCATTTACCTTGATATACTCCGTACACAGGTCACAGGAGTACAGTTCATGCGTCTTTTGCACGTGTTGTCTCAAATCTTTAAAGTCTTTAAAAGGGGGCTCTCCAGCGCAGAAAGCACAACGATGGTCCAGTAAAGTTTCATAGTCATATTTGAGTTCTTCGTCCTCCACGTAGATCCCATACCTTGGAATAAAAATGTACATTCTTATTCTCTCGCTGATTTCTTTATAGTGCTTCTTTCCCCTCGTGAATACCACCTAAAACAAACATTTTATTACAAGCAAATAAAAGTCAGTCACATTTCTCACAGTAAAGTTTCACACATCCGTTGTAAATTTACCTTATCCAGCAATTGTCTGCAGATGGGACACTCATTCTGTTCCATCAACACTCTCATCCGCACGGAACACTCAAAACAAACGGAATGATCGCAGGCACCAACTGAATAATACTTGACATCTCGATAGCACACAACACAAGCAGTATCACTCATTTTTAATTAGCTATTAGCTCCCTAAATAGTTTCTGTCAATTTGTTAAAAGTGACGATTAGTGTTTTAGTTTAGGGCACAATGACTTGAACAACAGCTGATCGATCTTTCAAACTATCTTTCACAGTTTCAAAACAATTCGCAAAATAATCTTTTCCGCAAAAATCCAAGCCAGAAAAACTCAAAAGTATCAGAAAAACTAAAAAAATAACTTGTCCAAAGTCCAGTGATTTTTAAACTAGAAAGTTATTCCGTCACTCTTCCATTTGGTACTTTTTTACAATATTTTACTCACAGGCGGACAGATGGGTGCACTTGAAAAAGTATGCTGGTTGTATAAACTTTTTATTTATAAGTATAGCCTACCTCGCTATACAGTTGAGCCGGACATGTGACTGTATTAGAAGAATTTTGAAGGAGTCAAGCATGCATTCTGCATTGCCAAAATTGCCTCTCTTCCTTAATGCCAATTGACTGAAATGATACACTACAGTACATGCTATTCATTCAATTCAACTCTGCCGAAGCAGGCTCTTTTTAAAACAATTTTTTTAATTGGCATGAAAAGTGTCGGGGATGAGATTGAATATTGAGAATATGGAGATAATATTCATGACATGACACATGACATTAAAACCGTTTCTCCTACTAAAAGGCAAACCTGAGTAGCTTTCTTTTGTAATATGTATGATTCTTTTTATATTGCTGTTAGGTAACCCAGGATGAATGCATGTGGTGCATCTTGGGTCAAGAAAAAGATCAATTTAACTTTACCCAATTAGATAGTAAAGCAACGTTAGAAGATTTTGTTGCCACCTTTCTGCATTCAGCCCAGTTGATTAAGCTGAACATCAAATGATTCATAGATGGTGCAGTTGGGTCAAAATATCATGGAATTCAAGCATTTTCTCGCACTTTTTCATGTATTTTGCTTTTATGATGAAAAGTAGCTCTGTTCACTTCTCCCCTGGGTTAAGCGAATGAAAGTTTGTGTGAAAATAGCTCAGGTCAGGCATGATGGGATTAGGGTCAAATCAACAAAATTAGAGCCTTGGTACGTCTAGTTTTAATTTTATAGGAAATGGGCAGTTTAAGTAGGAGATTCGTAGTTTCCTTTCCTCATTAGTCGCTACATAATTTTGTATTTAGCGTACTATACTATAATACTAAAATTTACTATAAGTCTTACCCATGTCTCACCATTGAATTTAATTCCCAGCACAATTCATTGTACCAAGATTGTACCCAATTAAATTCATTATCCGCATTGGGTACCTGGAAATAACTAGGAAAGAACGAAAAATCGAGCGGAAATCAAGTCGATTTATATGAATAGAGTAATACATTCTATCTATAACATACAATGGAAAGTTTTCGGAGAAAGCTATAGTATGAAAGAGTGGACTGATGGTAAGAGCAATTACTCTCTCTCTCTCTCCTTACGGAAAACATCGAGAGCGTTCAACAGCCAAAGAGACGGGAAGAACTTTCTCTCCCAATCTTTTTTTGGCCAACTCAAGAGCATATGCATAAGTAAGTACGACTACAATGATAATAATAATAATATTTAAAGAGTACTACTCCTTCCTCCAATATAGAACCTTGCGATTTACCGTTTTATATATTTTTCGTGTAACGCTCAGTGTCGTTAAGAGGCGATTTATATAACATGTACCCTTCCCTGAACATCCTTTGTGCTCAACTTTCTCCTTTCATTTTCTTCGTCCTTATCCCATCCCTGATCTAATGTGTACATCTGATTCACGTTCTGAATGCAACAACGTTGTTCTTTCAATATGCCTAGAGAAGGCCGTGCGATGCGATGGGCTACTTTCCAGCATTTCCTCTATAATAATTATCCACATGAAACAAACTTTCTCCTACTAGCACACTTTCCCCTCTCCACTCCTGGTTTTCTTCCCGAGTACAAAAGCAGGCAAATGTGGTAAATTGACAAACTAGAGCTGTACAGTTCTTTATATGTTCACTCAATTCATATCGAGCTCCTTCATTGGAAACGGCCAAGTGCTGCTCTGCTTATGCTTTCTAACAAGAAACCTCAAAGCCAAACCTTTCCACGAAAAAAGTTACATTGGAAGAGAAAAAAATGTAAAAAACATGTAGTTAGTAAGCTTTTATATGGTTTTCTTTCGCCATTTTCCTATTGTTTAAGGTACGCATATATCACAATGAAAAAATAGAGCTCATGAACGCGTTTGCCTCTTTTTTGTCTGAAAAACGACCAGAGAAAACGTAAGTTTACATGGCTTTCATGAACTATCAAATACCTAAGGTAAATAGACGACGAACCAGAAGCTTTTTTCTCAAGTGATTTTTGTTTGTAAGCATTCACACATGTAAGCCTTCGTCCATATCTTGCTTCCACATCATGGAAAAAGCTTGTACTAGTAGCAATAGGGTTTTTTCAGTATTTACCCAGTTGAGAGACGGGAGGTGTAAAGCGCATGAAATAGATATACATTGCCTCAGAAAAATTGCTACTGCTTCTATGCCTTTTTTGCTACAACATCCTGCCCGAGCGAGCTCAATACACGAGGCATGTATTATAAAGAAAACTCCGTATTACTTTGGATAACACTTTCAGGAAGGAGTGGAGCACGCTTGCTGCTGGTTTCACGCTGGAAAAACAATCCCAGTCTATATGGACCTAGATCTACCTTGTCAGTGGAATATTATTGCGAGCATCCCTGGGCACATCACACAAGAAATAATAACAATAATAATAGCACGCGACATAGTCACAGTTTTCAGACTATCAACGGATTAGCAAAAAGTGCATAGGAAGGGCTGCAGTAACATACTGATCAATTTTATTCATGGATTGTTCATGTAATAAATTTCGACAAAAGTTATTTGTGCACTTCATCTTGGCCATTCATAGATAAATCAAATATCTGCAGTGTTGTATAGCTAACAAGAACCAGTAAGGAAGTTTGTGCTTAATTTGTGGCCCGATTTCTAATTACTTATGATAATCTGCTCGAGAAAGTGATGTGGTTTGAGTAGTAAGGATTTTGTGGTCTTGTGGCTTGTCTTGGTGAAGGTGTCTCTTTGCGCGAATAGAATTTTTGAAAAGGATTGTATAGCAAAATGATGGAAGGTGGAGCTTTCGGAGGGGGCAAAGCAGGTGCTCCCTTCGACCCTATGTCATTTATTAAAAAACCTCCTGTGATTTTAAGGGCTCTTTGCTTGGTAAGTGAAAATACAAGGTTTTTTTAAAACATTTGTAGAACTATATAGTTTCATGCGAATCAGTTGGTAGAACACTACACTACATATAAACATGTGTACATTTGTTGGAAATTCAATCAACGAACCTTTCATGACAAAACGCATTCCGCGAAATTTGACACTTTATTGTGTGATATCTGGAAATTGTCTTTCCAAGAGTTGAGTCTGACTGAGCAATAAACATGCAATATGCAATGCAAACACAATTAGGAAAATTGAATGGATGACAAAAACTAGGATAGACAATAGAATATAAAACTATTTGGTAGTTTTTAAAGGCTGAAGTACGAAGTAGAATTGTCGATACTTTAACTAACGAGCATTTTACGTTAACCTCAAGTTAAACCGATTTCATATCATCTTCACCATCTTGACTTTTTTATTGGACTCAGGGACGCGTAAAAACATGCATGTACTCCAGTCCCAGTCAGGTATATTGTAGGTTTGCGTTTTGTCACTTGTTTAATTATTAATTAGGTCTGACTCTTACCTGTGTGCTACACCTCCTCAAGCTAAGCAAGTGGAGCTTGCCTGTTGCCTACCACAACTAATGCATGAGGTTGGTTTCAGCGGTACCCATTCATTTCCAAATTCCAAACTGTAATTTCAATCCACATTGGAAAAATGTAGAGAAAGCCATCAACGTGTTTTCATTACTTGACCTGACATGTTATAATTTATTAGCAACCGCGTACCTAAATGGGTCACACCATTAATCTTCTTTTTTTCATGCCGGCAACCTGAAATGGAAAGGCGATAGGGATAAGTGGACTTTTATGCAATACGTCCATTTTAAATCATTGACTATGGAATATATTTTTAGTGAACGAAGAAGCAATTAGCGATCCTTTATACAAGGAAAATATTTACTTCCTACTGACTTAATAAGAGCGTGTTATTTTTAGCCAAAAAATGCTGGAAATGTGTGTGACGTTTTTGATTATTACAAATTCTTTTTAGCTTTTTGCTATAATCGTGTTCGGGTGTATATCATCAGAGGGTTGGCGATACGACCGTGGAAGAAAACGCGAAACATGCCTGTTCAATGACAACAGGGAATGTTTGCAACTACGGTGTTGGGATCGGTGTTATCGCCTTTCTTGCATCAATCGGTTTCCTTGCTGGAGAATACCTTTTTGAACAAATGTCATCAGTAAAGACGAGGAAACATTATGTTCTTGCTGATTTGGGGTTCTCCGGTGAGTTATGTCATCTCAAGCTTTTCTCAAAATGCTACTTTCTCCATTTTCTTCTCCCTTCTTCTCCTGTAATTTAACACACGAAATAAGAGTTTTTGATGTGCCTCTGATAAAATGTCTCAAATGTTTCTATTGTAATGCTAAATGAACATTTTTCTTTGGTAGGTTTGTGGGCGTTCCTGTACTTTATAGGATTTTGCTACATGGCTACCCAATGGAGTAAGTCAGAAGACCCACCTGGTAACATTGGCGTATCTAACATTAAGGCAGCGATTGCTTTCTCTCTCTTCTCCATCTTCACCTGGGTGAGTTCAAATATTTNTTGCTACATGGCTACCCAATGGAGTAAGTCAGAAGACCCACCTGGTAACATTGGCGTATCTAACATTAAGGCAGCGATTGCTTTCTCTCTCTTCTCCATCTTCACCTGGGTGAGTTCAAATATTTAAAAAGCAAACTAGACTTTCCTCATTTGTAGTGCATACCTTTTCATTCTATTGAACTTACGCATCAACTGTTTTAATGAAGATTAAGTAAAACTTTCACTTCATCATTATCGACTATTTATATGACAAAATCGAGCAAAACCTTGAGACTTAATGTGTTAGATGTGTGGCTGTTGCTTGGGTTGGATACAAGGCTAAACGTGATTTGAAACATTTCCTAGGGTGGCTGCGCGTTCTTTGCATATATGCGTTTCCGGCAAGGTGCGGAACAAGCGTTCGCTCACAACATACGAAGTGGATGCTGGAGCAATGCCTGGAGCAACAGCGTATTCCTCATACCCGGGAGGAGAGGACTTGGGATCATCGGCTTACTCTGAAGCTCCGTTCGGCCAAGGTAAAAACCACTCTCATTTCAAGTGTTACGTCCGATTTCACACAGAGCAGTAACATTGTTTACATTGTCGGTTTTTTTCTCAATCGCAATACTTTTATTGCAATGCAAAGATTTATTGCAAACTTATGTTCGCTTTTTGGGGCATCCTGATATAACCGTTATTGTCTTGTTCATTACAGCACCTTCAGGAGGAATGGACTACGGTGCACCAACGTATTAATCCCGACCAGGGATATTGGACTTAAAACATTTGCCAAAGCGGTTTGTAGCAAATGATGCGTACTAGAAAATTCGTGTCCTATTTCAATCATTGGGGAACCCAGCAAGTTTTCAGTAGTCGTATATTATCGTCGTTCTGCGAGATGCAAACGGTGAAAAATCGCAATCAAACAACGATTCAACAAGTCAATTCACGAGGTTAAGCATTTGAAGCAAGTACACATACGTAGCGAAGGACGTACAATTAAATTCGATAGTTTTAAAAGGAATTGTTTAGGGTAAGACTAGCATAGCTCAACTCATTTTCTATAAAAACAAAATAAGAAAAATGCATCATATCCTGTATGCTTGAATGAACAGAAATGATACACAACACCAAAGTTACTAGGTACATTTTAGACCACTAATGATCTCTATCTGATGTACTTACATGTAGTAAGAAACTAGAAGCAAACGCTAGACAAAATCTTCTATAAAAATATTGCTACAGATTGCGAATCACTGTTACAACTAACAGCGGTGAAATATCATCGTACACATATGAATTTCGCAGATTTGGTTGGACCATCATCATTCCACGACAGATCTTCAAAAGAGCAACAAATTACGCTACCTGCAATAATGGTCTATATCAAACTGTTTCAACAAACCTAAATGTAGATTTGGAATTTACGCCTAAAATACGTGCTTGATGCTTTATGTAAGAAAATTAATAATATGTGCTTATCAAATTTGAATGGTCTTGGACTTGGACACTTCCAGTTCTGATGATTGTTCGTTGTAAATGTAAAGATTGTTATGTAGTTCATAAAGTCAAAAATACATTTAATCACAATGATATTGAACATTCCAAACAACTTAAGTTGAACAAGAGTCATTCATTTTTATTGGTGATTAACAGGTGACAACCTATGTTCTTGAATTTTTAAAAGGTAACATGTATAAACAAGTACGTAGTAATTTTAAGGAAACATTAATTTATCATGATTTACTCGATTTACTAAATTAACTTCAAAACTGCGATGAGTCAGCAGTTCGCATGGTAACGAGTTTTAATCTACGGTGGGGTTTTTAATCTACCCAGTTTTATGTTACGAAATTACAAAATAAAATATTTAATACCGTAATAATATTATTGTCGTATTTGGATCATAGTAAAGATCATTTTTGTGATTGAATGTGTAGTCAGGCTTTAGAAGTTGATAATGTAAATTACATGCTTTCTCAATTGTCCATTTACACGCTAATGATGTAACGTGTAATGAAATTTAAAAAAATTTATTGTCTGGAATAGGGATTGGAAGTCCTTTCAGTGATAAAAAAGCAGTAATAGATACACTACCATCTAAATTACTCTATAATAATATTCCAAAATTCTTTAAAGGGTTTATTTGTGTTCTCAATTTTTTATATTTTGTAGTTAAAATATCCAATCGTAGTTTTGCAAATCCACTTCCCAAAACTAGTCACTGAAAGACACTGCAATATTTTCATTTTACAAAATAAAGAGGAAAAATATGATACA
>JAAXOA010003778.1:0-11045 GCA_036561885.1 Salina celebensis
AATATGACCCCAGCCGACAGGACTCCAGCCGACAACAGTAAAAATATGACCCCAGCCGACAGGACTCCAGCCGACAACAGAAAAATATGACCCCAGCCGACAGGACTCCAGCCGACAACAGAAAAATATGACCCCAGCCGACAGGACTCCAGCCGAAAACAGAAAAATATGACCCCAGCGGGCATGTAACTGGACCCCGGCGGACAGCCGACAGTACTCCAACTGACAGTGTAAATGTTACTGTTATAAAAGGACTCGAATTCAATCAGTTTGAGAGCACAGTTATAAGGTTGTGTATCCACTAGTTTCACTTCAGTATTACTCGTTCAATTTTAACTGATTGACGTTATTGAGTTCAATTTAAGAGCAGGACAATCCTGTCAATAACCGGATCGGATTCATTGTGATTAGTAAGGTTATTGTTTGCAATTTTTCTCATAAAATTTACTTCCACAAAGCTGTTATTCGCTGTTATCAAATAAAAGCATTGTTTTGTTTGCTGTTACTTAATTGCCAATTTAGTTTCTACATAAATCCGTCAAGGAATTTGCATTTATGAATGTACTTCAACTCGTCAACTAGTTCAAATCGGTTACTCGTCTTTCTAACCTCATATGACGCACAACTCGTTCTCAACTTTTCCGCATAGCTTAAACTCGTCTGATATATTTTTCATTGAGACTTTTTCATTTGTACCATTATAATGCTAGTATTTTTGTAAAACCCGGAGGACGAGCTGACTTAGACGAGTTCAATGAAGGACGGTTTCAAGTTAAACTATTTTATATGTAATATCAAAGTTAGAATTAATCTTCGCTGTAGTAATAGTTATGCTAAAGAAGTCCCGTACACTATTGAATTGCAGCGATAAGAAGTACGAAACATCAAAACAATGACATGCAGAACGTATTGTAATAAATCACAGGCATATTACGTCAAAGCCATCTTAGACTGATTGCGTGTCGATATCAGCAATCAATAAAAATGAATTCCAGTCTTACGTGGCCGGCAAACAAAGCCGGTCGTTTGTAGCTTTCTACGTATATCCTTCAATACTTAACCATAGACAGTTCTGGTGATTGAACATGATCCGTCCTTTGTTCCAAAGGATGCTCGTTTCTTTATGGCTTAAAATTTACAGAAGAAAGGACGTGCCTTGTTTTGTGGACAGTGTTTTTTTTACCATGGTATTTCCCTTATTCATTTAAATACGCATTTTTGCCAATATTCGTACCAAAAGTGACGAGTTTAGGATAACAGAAATGCATTTATCTTTGGAGAATTAGTACATATTTTGTGTAATTTTTGAAATATAGAGGGCAACAAATGTCGGGAAGATTTCTATTTTGAGCACTTCACTTTAAGTCCTTTGGTTTATGATGGAAATTTCCCGGCAAGTCTGATTTAGAGTAATACCAAGAAACGCTAAGATGGAGGAACATGAAAAAAATCACATCATTAACAACTTACCTAAGCTCATCGAATATACTTCCTGCAACACGCAGTTTCTAGCAGAACTAGAAAGCAGAGGTATATTAACATCTGAGGAGGTCTCGTGCATAGTAAGTTTACAAGCAAATGACTATAAAATGTAACTGCTACTTAATATTGATTCGTCACGCCTGTGTATCAATTATGTATAGGACACCATTCCTGAAAATGTGGCACGGTCAAAGCGACTGTATGACCTGATTCAGACCCGTTCAATGTCCTACAATGTGTTGGTCAGGGTTCTATTAAAACTTAAGCAGACTGGGGCATATGACATTTTAATAAAATTAGGTGGTGAAACGCCATGGGTTCGGGTCGAATCAATCGAGTATCACTCAAAAATTATCATAGGAAATGGAAACAGGAATACAACTGTATTTCTAGGGAAAATGACACTTCGAGATAGGGTCGCAGTGAAACGAATAACAATACCCCGTGCAATGGACATGGACAGGATGATGCGAGAAGCAGATATTCATTCCAAGTTACAGTCGCACTCAAACATAGTCACATTGTATCAAGTGGAAATAGTGAAACCGGAGTATATGTTGCTTGCTCTGGAGATGTGCACTTGCAATCTTAAGGAAAGTGTGACAAGGAAATACCATCCAATCAATAAAATTGGTATTCTGTGGCAGACAACCTGCGGTCTTGAATTCCTTCATGCACAAAATATTCTTCATGGGGACATTAAACCGGAGAATATTTTGCTGTCGGTCAATGAAAAGGGCCCAACCCAAGTTAAGCTTTGCGACTTTGGAATGTCCAAAACCATTAGTGATGGCATTGCTACTGTTGCTTCATCAATTGCATTAGGGACCCCAAATTGGACTTCCCCAGAGGTCCTAAGGATTCAGAATGAACATGCTAACGGCAAGAATGATGAACCCTTGGTATGATAGTTTATTACGTATGAAATGTATGAATTGGATACTGGGAAAAATTCCATATAACGGCTTGGTTATCGATTTGTTTTTGTGTTGGGTAGTTGAAGAATAGTCATATACAATTCCCAATGCATTTTGTCTGGCGAGATGAATAAGATTGCTATATCACAGCGTTGGCAATGAGAAAGCAATTCCTAAGGAAAAACAGAACTCCGTTGTCCTGGAATGATTGCGGAGGAGTTATGCCTACGAGGCTCGTATTGGCCTATGCCTACGAGCTTTCCCTTCCCATCGTATTGGCTAAACTTAAATTTTAACATCGATTTGAGTCAATATTTCTCATACATGCATGGGAAGTTGTTTCTGACCATTTTCAAACCAACTGGGAATGACTAAAAATCGAGTAAGCCCTGCTGTCTCGAGTGCTGTTTCTGATCAACAATGTACAGGGCTGATGAAAGTGCCTTTACATATCTGCTTTCTGAAGTTGTCTTTGGAACTTGGACGTCGCGTGTGTAAAAATACTAAAATACTACACCCAAATCCGGGGCACAACTGCATGGAATGTTGGAAGTAAATGTAAAATACAACTGTAAAAAGATGCAATTGTTCCGCGCATTTGGGTTTATTTCTACAAAAAGGACGTCCAAGTTGCACAGTCGAGTTGTGTGAAATTTAAAGGCACTTTTCATCAGCACTGTGTACTCGTAGTATGCAGGTTGAATTAGAAAACTCTACCCACTAAGAAAACCCAAGAATTTTCGAACTATGTATCAGTGAATAGGAGATTTTTCTGACAATGTCACGTTTTGAAATAGCTAACCAGTAAAATAGTCAAAAAATAAAAATCACAAAAATTTTCATTTTAATATAACTTAGCCCTACTAACAACCTATGGTTGCAAAAAAAGCTTCGAACCAATTCCAATCAATGTTTTTCGGAGTAACGTGAGAAAGCAAGGAATTTTACTGAAAAACTCGAACAACGACGCTTTCTTACCCTACCCCGACATTTATTCGAAAATTTGGTTTGAACACGTATGAGTACTTTTCTATAGTTGTTAGCATCGGCAGACAATGTTTACGTTACAACTTTGGTGATGTTTCACTTGTGAGGAACTTTTTCGTCAGCTATTTCAAAATGTGACATGTGACAAAAGTTATTATTCAATATATGACAAATAGTTAGAAAGTTATTAGGCTTTTTTAGTGAGTAGATTCTTCTAATTTCCCCTGTACAAAAATCCAAATAATGTAAATGTAACCTTTTACCATTTCTTTAGATTTTGACAAAGAAAACAGACATTTTCTCGTTAGGGCTTATTTACTGCTATGTCCTCTCAGATGGCCATCATCCATTCGGAATGGGCTATGTCGGCATTAACAACATAATGAACTCCGTTGTTGAAATATCATTTGTTCGTCCTGATCCGAAGGATTATTTTGAAATAATCGAACAAATGATTGCAAAGGATCCACATAATCGGCCTGACTGCAGAGAGATTCTTGATTATTACAAAACTTTTGAAGACAATATTAATATTTTTCTCAAAATTTGTCACTCTAATTATCAGGAAATCTTTCGTCCAGCAATGGAGAAAGTTCTCAATGTGTCAGAATTGGAAGACAAACAACTGGAAATGAAAAAACAGGCGTTTCAAATGCTAAAGGAGATGATTCTTGTAAACACTAATCCGAAATATCTTGAAGGGCTTATAAAAGATTTGAATGAAACTATTGAAAGCACCTGGGAAGAACTTAAAGACATTTTCGAGCTGGAGCAAATCGAAGGTAGAAGGATTTGGGAAAAGACACTAGTGGAATTTAGGAGATACTATTGGAAAAGAATACAAAATGACTTAAAAAACGAGGTGTTTGCTCAACCACATGAATTAGAACAGTTACACAAGGACGCCGTAACGGCTGCATTGGAAAGGTGCAGTTTTTCTTTCCCAGTAGGCTCTCTGCAGGAAGCCTGGTGGAAACAAGAACAGGAAGAAGCTTTCGAAACACTTCTAGAGAGAAATAACATAAAATTAAATACATTCACAGTAGCAGAACCAGCCATAGGCATTGACCTGGGAACTACATACTGCTCTGTGGCCGTTTTCATTAATGGAAAAGTAAAATACATCCCAAATACTGATCAAGGAAATGCAGAAATAACACCCAGCTATGTTCAACTCAACTCTGGTGGAGCTACAGCCTTCGGGTACTCGGCGAAAGACACCGCATATGAAGATCCTGAAAATACCATCTACGATGTGAAAAGAATCATCGGCAGGAAAATAACTGATCAGAAACTTCAAGAAGACATAAGACTTTGGCCATTTGAAGTTGTAGGGCATGCCGGTCTTCCTACAATCAGGGTGGAAGGGAAATTGTTTACGCCAGAAGAAGTTTCAGCGAAGTTATTAAAACAACTTCTAGTAATGGCGGAAGATTTTTTGGGAACGAAAGTTAAGAAAGGTAATCCGATTATTAATCGAACAATATGCAGGAAACACTTCATAATATCAGTGGTGTTAATAAGTAACTATGCGCCTTTCGCGGCTATATTAATGGCCACAGTGCCTCGGGCTTTTAGATTTCAGGACGATTATGTTAATTATCCTTATTAATTAATTAGCCTTAGTCAACTGCGAAATGTATACACAGCGAATCCAGAAACAAACATTTGATTGATCAGTTTTGCATCCAACAGCTTTTCCATAACCTTCGCTGGTTATTTTGGTTACTAAAGTTGACAAACTCGTTCATTCATTGCAATGGCAAGAGACCATGAGACGATTTTCTTTGTTTTCAACTTTTTCATTTCGATTTGCTTTTTAATTATTGATTAATTTGATGTTACTATAGCTGTCATCACGGTACCAGCATATTTCCATGAGTGTCAGCGAGTAGCCACAAAATATGCTGGGGAACTGGCTGGCCTGGAGGTCCTGACGATTTTGAATGAACCGACCGCCGCGGCTATCGCATATTCTATGCAAACCTTTGAAAATTCGACTAAGAATGTACTAATTTATGACCTGGGGGGAGGAACGTTTGATGTAGCAGTAATTCAAATCGCTCCAAAAGAAATTAAGGTGCTTGCAGTTGATGGCGATACTCATCTTGGGGGAGACGACTTTGATAAAAATTTGATGAAATATTGTGCTCGCAAGTTTAAGGCCAAAAATGGGTAGAGAAGACAATTTTATTTTTCAAAAGAAAAGTTGGCTAATTTTAAAATGAACAGTTTTTAATAATAAATTTCATCAAATTTATCGAATTTAGGTACGATCTTTTTGCACATATGGACTCATCGGATAAGATAGCTCGTTACGATGCTCGGCGAAGATTGATGAGGTTGCAAAGCAAGTGTGAAGCGGCGAAAAAGATGCTGTCTTCTGGAAGGTCCGCCATTGTAATTGTAGATGCTATTTATGACGGAAAAGACTTAAGGGAAGAAATTAGCCGAGATGTGTTTGAGGAAATGAATACAATTCGTTTTCAAAAGACAATCAAAATTGTGAAAAAAGTCCTCGAAGATGCTGGCGTTGAAAAGGATCAAATTGAAGACGTGGTTTTGGTTGGGGGGTCAACCCGAATTCCAAAAGTACGGGAGATGCTGAAGAGCTTCTTTGGTGGAAGAGCCCTTACCCATAATATTCATCCTGATAAAGCCGTTGCTCATGGAGCTGCCATTAAAGCCGCAATTATGAATGGAGAGCAAGCCAAAGGCAGAATTGAATTTAGTTCCATTCAAGATGTAACTCCTTTACCCATTGGAATTGAAGAGTACTCCGGAGAGCTTTCAGTAATTATACCTAAGAACTCCGTATTTCCATGTAGATTTCAACGCTATTATATCACACCCAAAGACAATTTGACAGTCTTAGCTATTAATATATATCAAGGTGAAGAAAACTGGGCAGTTAATAATGAACTGCTTGGCACATTCCATTTGAAGGGTATACCCTCCGCACCTGCTGGTGAAGAGAAGCTTGATGTTTTTATGGAAATTGACTCTATGGGAATTCTTCACGTTAAAGCGGTGAGCAGGGGTTCAAAGAGTAGCAATGAAATTACTGTCACGAGACAAAAGTGGCAAATGACTACCGAGACAGAGACAAAAACAAAAGCTACATGAAAGCAATGTTAGATATAGACTTCCACGTTTAAATATACAGTCTTCTTTCACGAACTGTCATCTAATCAATAAAAGTATAAAAGATTTTCACTCCGAGGTTTTTAAACCCTATTATTTTTTCCCAAAGAGGCGTCCAGTGGGGACAAATCCTAAAACGCATCCTGGCGAGGCGTATATGAACCCCAACCGTATTTTTATAGTCTTAATTTTCCCACTAATTTTTTCTCCCATTTTTTTCTTACTTTTAACCAGTTTTTGTCGCTAATTTTGCATAAAACGACCATTCCTCTGACACCTTTCTTCGAGAAGAGTCCTTAGTATGCCACGGACCGAATTTAACTGCCCGAAGGGCATTCAAAGGCGTTATTGTCACATTTCAAACAGGTATCTGCCCCCTCATGGGCCCCCATCTGAATGCCTCTGCTTTCTCTTTTAAGTTTCTAGCATTTTTCTAGCAAGTTGTTTTTCTGTTTCCAATGTCTATGTCATAATACAGTAGTGATTTCTTATACTCATTAAAATATTTGCATATTATCTTTATCACATACTGTCATGTTTCTATAAAAATATAATCAATCAGTAGTGAATCATTCCATCAGATTGGATAATTACTCCAAACTATTCATAAATACGATTTTGATTGATAAAGCGACAGACGAGTTTTTCTGAAACGTCCAACAGGAAAATAATGGTCAATGCATTGAGAATCATAGTTCTCATTAGGAACAGTTTGAACAGTGACAGTGACAGCGACTTAAGCGAAAGACGATAAGCCACCTAAATATATCTGTCATGCCTGGATTAAAGGCTCTCCATTAAATGCCATGTGTTGAAAATTCATTAAACATTTCATCGTTGGTACCTTAGAATTTGCACACGCTCCTTGTGAAGAAACACACGACACCGTTTCATGCGAAATAACGCACATTTTAAATTTCAGATTCCTGTAATCCTGTTATCATTGTTTGGGGAAAGTTTAAACCTTACTCATATAAACGTAATATGTATTTTACAGCGAGAGGAATCATTTGAGTCTTGTTTTGTATCAGCCCGACTCTTTCAGACTTTTCCTGAAATATTGATGAATGAAACAAAAAGTATTTACAATGAATGGACAACAAAATTTGACAGTGATTATCGGCTTGCTAACTGGACAAAACATTTTAGGGCTATTTTGTTATAATTCATCGCTGTTGGAACTTCTGCAATTAACTAGCAAGTTAGTAATATTGTCACACTTTATAGTTGTAAAAAAACAGTTAATTACGGAGGTGAATCCCATTTCTTACATTTTATACATCACAAACAAACGATTTTAATAATCTTTACTACTTCCTAATAAGAATATCCCCTACAGACTACAAACATGTATGTCAATTTTCTGCATGCGTAATTTCAATGTGATTTACGTCATTTACGTGTCAGTTTTTTCCACCCTGGTGACAAGGGGATTACAGGGATTCAAATGTTTATAATCTTTTACTGCTATCGTATTAACCAGTGTAAACAGGATATGTTTGTAAAGTTTCTGATCTATGAGCTGCCAGGTTCAAGGGGAAAAACAATATTGCTTTATTACATAATAATCTGCACACGACGGATCTATCTGGGGGGGGGGGGGGGGCTTATTGTCTTAAGCCTGGNTTTTCAACACATGGCATTTAATGGAGAGCCTTTAATCCAGGCATGACAGATATATTTAGGTGGCTTATTGTCTTAAGCCTGGTCAATAACAATTTAAATTCAATAAACACCTGGGTTGCATAAACAATAAAATACTCAAACATGATTTGCATTAGTAGCGAAAGATTTAAGCATTAAGCAAGCATAAAATCGCATTCAATGTGTTAACGCATAAAGCAGTTAACGCCTTAAAGCATAAAGAATTTCGTTTCAACGTGAAAAGAATGCTTCAGCGAATCTAGTGCAAATAACGCTTTTATCCGTTTAGCGCATAACGCAGTTAACACATTAAAACAACGACGAACTATAAACGTTATATGAGCAAAAACGGTAACCGCCCCGATCGTCCCAATCATTTCGTCCTAATCGCATCGTCCCAATCTTTTCGTTAATCAGATCGTCCCCAAATCATTTCGTCCCCATACAACTTAGTCCTGATATCACTTCGTCCCACAATCACTTAGTCCCTATATCGTTCCCTCATTTACGTCGTTCATATGAACGTAAAGGATTTATAACCATGTTGATTTTTGTTTATACTGCTGTGGTAACTCGTAGTACACACGAACTGCCTATTCAGCCTGATGGCACACATGATAAGGTAAAAGAAGAAAGCGTGCATAGCTAAGGACGTGCACTTGAACTTCAATCTGTCAAGTTGAAGGGTCTGAAACACAAGACATGCAATGGGATAGTTGTATAGGACAGTGTTCAAAAATGTGTCAACAACAAGCATAACAGCCGTGTGTATATACACTCTATCGATACTCATATTCGACCACAAAAAATTTATAAATTTTCCAGAACTGAAATATAAGGGGCTAAGTGATTGTGGGACGACGTGATATCGGGACTAAGTTGTTTGGGGACGAAATGATTTTGGGTCGATCTGATCAAGGACGATGTGATTGGGACGAATTGCCCGCAAATCTTTGCAAACATTCAGCTGAAGAAAGTGTATCAATAAAATGAAGAAAACGATTTCGTAAGTTAAAGACAATTACAATTAACCTGGTGTCCTTTTCATGGACGGAAGGACAGACAGACCACTATGACGATTTTATAAAGCAGCTTTAGCTACTTAATAAACACGCACGCAAAGCTAGAATGGGCCGATGACATAACGTGACAGAGCAGCGTAAATTGACTCCGAAATTCATTTTCAAACAAAGTACATTTTATCTTACATGATTTGTTGTCATCATGATTGTCATAAAGTCAACTGATGCATATTTTTGGTATAAATAGCGAATCAAATCATGAGTCGCTGTCTACCAGCAAATAGTTTTAACCAGACTCGAATTTTTAAAAGAGTTACGATACAAACATGTTCTCAATGTGTAAATTCAGTATCGTGCTTCTCATTGGGGTGTCTCTTGGTCAAAGGCGTAGCTTGTGGAAGCGATACACCAATATTCCAGGAACAATTAACTGTCGAAATGATGCAGAAATGATTTATCGTTTAACATCAGCTGTTTACGAACAGTTCTGTGTTGCTCGTCTAGCAAATAATTCAGATATTTACCCAGGTTTGTTGGTTGCGAAAGATGCTCTCAGTACAATGTACTTTGAGGGTGAAACCAGATCTGGGGAGTGGTTTGCTGAAGCGAACTTGGGAGATGTGGAGGTGAACTGAAAACAAATTGATTTTTTTGATTGCTCCTTGTAAAGTCCTAATTAAATTATTACAGGTACTTGATGTCGATCCCAGTCTGTTGTCGTGGGTCCCGATTGCTTCCAATCCGACAGAATCATCGCTTATTCAACCGGAAGTCCCATACTCATCCGAACCGAAAAGGTTCATATGTCGATCTGCACCACATTTAACTGCCCATAACAATCCTGATAACCGCAACAGCTACGTGCTGCAAATAATAGGTGTCATGCGGGAAAGAATTTGCTATACTAGTGAGACTCCTGTTTTTTCTTTAATCAGTTCATTTATTAACGATTGCGAAGCTATCTTTCATTTTACTATCACGGGCAGCCATTGTTTAACGGTTTAACCGATTGACCTGAAACTTAGCAAAGACATCTGGAATAGGCTTGATTTGGGAAGAACGTAGGGTTTTAAAAAAACGATCGATCGGCCTTCCATAGGTTCTTTCAGGTGCCCGAATTTTAAATAGCAACCAGGGTACATATTTTGTTCGATGCTACACCTATATGCAAGGTATATAATAGCCCAAAATGGCAGGTCCCAATTTCAGCACCTTAGGGTACCAAAGGGGTTCAAGTTTTGGCAAAATGGTCGCTGCTGTGGCACCTAAACGCCTCAACAAATTGATCTATTTCTACGTGTTATAAATAGCATCATCTGCAGCATTTCGCAATCTTTAATCCCATAGTTACAACAATTAACTGCTAAAGTTGCAATGCATAAATAATTTTTGACTTTTTAGGATTCTACAACAGAAAATACGAATCAAATTTCGAAGTTCTTGCTTTAAATGAGAGGGCAAAGATGTTTTATGACTTTGGATATTTGGGGCCGTTTATTGAATCCAACACAACTTCACCTGCGTAAAATTAAATCTTTTGAAGACATTCTGTAAGCAGCAATAAATCAACAGGAAGAAAACCATCAGGATATAATGTTTAGGAAGCTTAATCATAATATAAAAGTATGTAAACACAATAATACTAATATGTTTATGTATCAAATAATATATGAACTACTTCACGTGGGCGTTGGACATACACATTGTTCTCAAAAAGTCCTGCTTATGTTGTCCTTACGGCAGGCCTCTCATCCGTCCTTATTTAGTAAGGACTGTCCTTAGTTTTGGGCAAAAAAAGCGACAAACTAAGGACGTCCTTATTGAACCCAAAAGTGTCCTTAGTGTCCTT
>JAAXOA010003779.1:0-11041 GCA_036561885.1 Salina celebensis
AAGTGATTGACTTCTTCGTGGACTGTGGATTTTGGATAGGATATAAACATTTTTAAAATGATTTCATGGTGCGAATAGATTTTAACCGATTTCATTGTTAAACGATGAGTACTAACTAGTATTCGGAATGTATTTCGTGTTGTGACAGCTCCCATTAAAAGAGAATGAACTGTACGGAGTTAGTGGCCTAAATTATGCCCAGCTAAAAGTGAAATCTAAAAAGCAGATTTTTAGTGTATGTCGTCTGGTGCTGGAACCGAAGACAAGCATTAAGAAAAGTTTCGACTTAGAGAATCCAGCCAAGTAAGAAAAATTTGTTTAACTAGCTTCGTAGTTGGTAATTAATGTCGCCGCTGTTTGTTCTCCTCTTGACACTTTTAGATTTTGTTCATAACATCGTTATGGAATAAAACTTTTGTTTTGTTATGCTGAAATTGTGTTTGCGTTGTTTTTTTCTTTGCATTCTATTTTTTTAAGCTGAATTTTCATTGTTTATGCACCAGTCACCCATGTAAATGCATGCTAAGGCTGTGATGGTCAACGCTTATAATTGAATCGCCTATTTAATATTTTGCTTGAAGGTAGACATTTGAACAAAACAACTGCAGCCATTCCTTCTTTGTGGTAAGCAGTTCCCTCATTGCAACTTGTGAGGACGACTACATTTAATTTACTACCAACGAACATCGACGCGCTGTTTTCCCACAGCGATACAACTCGTTGACATCATTTTGATTTGAAAGATAGGCTTTAACTTGAAGATTTTACTTACAGAGTGACATTTTATATGAAGTCATAAAGACATAATTGATGGACCATTTTTATAGGACCTTAGTATCATTGTTACTTATTTGACGTGACCACTAATGCATACCTGTCAATTTGGATTTCATGATAAGGTGTTTGACTTATTTGTAGCCATCATACGCTACTTTTAGTAGAACTGTTGTTTTCGTGTGTCCAGAGTGTCTGAGGATTTTGCATGAATATAGAGTGCACAATGATATCATTGTACAAGGAATAGTAGAACAAAATGTATGTTTCAGGAGTGCGAGAGGAAGTAACCCATTTCTGAAAGATGTTCTTGGAATATTGACTTTATGCAAAGGGGAGAATGACTGACACCACTTTGTACAGGATTGACACGCGCTACAATGGCGTGTTTCAAGTTAAACCAAGAGGCATCAAGACCAACATTGATATGAGTGAAAGTTCATCGAAGCCGTTATTTTCAATAGCGGAATCGCCTTTGAGTGACAAGACTGACTTGGATGCAGTCGATTCTGCGTCGACTAATGTGACAAAAAAGTCACGCCGGTCAAGAAAACGATATGGGAGGAGAGAACCAAGGTAAAAAAAATAAATAAACGAACGATCTGTGAGTGATACAAGTAGCTCCGAACAGTAGTAAGTATTTTTAGCCAAAACGCGTAACAAAATTTAAAAGTTTAAAACTGTCCCATAAAAGACGACTTGATGATAATAAGAGTTCAGAATAAGGATTTTTACCAGATACAATTTAGCCAGGTTCTAAGAACCATAATTTCATGTTTCTGTAAGAGATAACATTGCTGAAAAAAAATCATTGAATGGGTCTGCAATAAAGCTAATGCATGTTCTGACATAAATTTCGTCGATACGACACCTTTTGTTAATTACTGAACCTAGTTGAGAACAGTTTGTACCTTTGAATGGAAATCGCTGAGTTGACTTCAAAACAGTGTAACATTTATGCGATCGTCTTTCCACTGTGAATTGGAAAAACATTCATTTAAGCAGTTGGAGGTCCTAACATAATCAACAAATACAGAGATTCTCATGAAACCCACATAGTCAATATTGTGTTGTGTACATCGCTCAATGGGGTTTTAATGAGGTTGGTTACCCATCTGCATCCACATCTTAGTGCAGGAATTCAGGTGCATAGCTTTACTTAGGGTATATCCCCGTACCTAACCGTTTTCAAATGATGAGATTTGAAAGTGTAAGGGATTCACACGTGTGTCATCTATAATCAGCTTATTGCATTTATTCAAGTGTATGTGGCAATGGTCTGCTCTTTATAAACAGCTCAAATGGCGCATACCCACTGCAGTGTTCAAGCAACTCATGTCTACAAAACTAAAAGACCACTTTAAAGATGCTTACCTGACGACACTAGCATGCGTAATATTTTTGCACACAGACGAGTCATACCAAGTTAATGAATTTTGAAACTTGAAGTGGGAGCTAGTAATGCTAACGATGCAGGTTTTAAAATCATAATGTTAATTTACAAGATATATGCGTGTATGTAGTGGCTATAAGAAACAATGAGTTGCAATTATATAATGCGAATTCCTCCGAAAATATGAGTAACACGATGTTACAAACTGCGTTGCATACAGCAATCTCTCTATTGTGTCTACAGTAACTCGTTGAGGTTAAACTTTTCAATAAAAAAAGTTCATCAGTTGTCAGTGTTAAAGCTCAAGTGAATATGGATTGATTTAAATGCGTTCAAAATGGGTTATTTGGTCTACTTTCCGCCAAAATTGTGCTGTCCAATTATTTCTTTTGCGGAGAGTATATATCATTCAACTGTGAATGAAAGAAACAAAAAAAAAATGACTACAGTTAACGCTTTTTTGTGATTGCCGATTGGCAGGATATTGTAAATTATACGGAATGAGAGTAATTGAGCGTTAGTGCTGGGAAAGAACATTAGAAGTTAGAAACGAATTGGAGTGTCAGAATATAGTCAGTTGCCCATCAGGAGAGTGATAGAGATGTGGAAAAGAAAACAGTCAAGTTTTTGCGAGTTACCGCACGGGGGAACGCCACCGCCACCATCAACAGGATAGAATTTGTCCATCAGACGAACACATAAAAGGAATGGAACAAGCATGACTAGAGTGTTTTGTGCAAAGTTTTTCCATACGAAATAAGTAATTGAATATATACGAGAAACGTTGATAGTCAAGTCATCATGACGTGATTATAGACAAAATTACTTTCTCAACTAGTTTTCAATGCAATCCATTGCGCAACATATTTTTCCATTCGAGATCCATGTGCTCACACGTCTTCAATGTCAGTCTATAGCAGAAATATAACTTCAAACTTAGAATTCAGAACTAAAGCTCTGTTAAATATGCGTCTGAGTTTCGGTTACAAGTGACCTGATCAGGTGCATTGGATTTTAACTGACGGTTGATATTTTATAAAGACTACCAGTTTTTCAATGAAAGATTGGAAAAGTCTCAAACAAAGATTACGAAAGCTTAAACTTTTCAAGTAAGTGACTGACCTTGACAAAGTGTCTTAATTTTTCTTTTCAAGTTTCGGAATTAAGTCCTACCGTATAAGTTCACTACGCTAGGGTAAAAGATTTTACAAATAAATGTCTGCTTTCTTGTTACGCTTAGCATGCATGTCAAATTAGCCTGCAATCAATTTTAACCTGCTTTCCAGAAAAAAGGGAAGTCGATAAGTGCGAGTGACAGTGACTGCGGAGTGAAAGTCAAAGTAATATTATGAAGGGATTCTTCAGGTCAGTAAACGTGATACGGTGAACAACACAGTATAATATGTACTTCGATAATGGTCAAAAAAATTCTCAAAAGAATTTATAATTTTATACACCACAGGCTTTGTGCACAAACTATAATTTTCACCTTTTTTAACGGCAAAGGTTGTATAAGGAATTAAAAATGTTTTCAGGCTTACTTAATAATTTAATCTTAAATATTGGAACCGCATATTTTGAATTTGGATATATGTATTTTCAACATTATAAAAGCTCAATTTTCGGTTCGAAAAACTACGTGTAACGTCAACAGTTGCACAGCAAGTTACATTATCCCATACAAGACAGCGTGGAAGCCATGTGCTAATGCCGGTATCTGTAATGTTGTGCAAGCATGGGTTAAAAAAGCAAAACCTTATTTTCCACTGCAGGAACATTCGTATGATGCATAATTTGATGAATCATAAAAGTCCATGTAAGTTGCAAATGCAATGTGCGGTTGCTGGGTCGAATTCAAAGACGTAATATTCCATTTGAAGAGTCAACAAATGTTGTGAAAGGAAAAATCATGGCACTAGACCCTGACGATCTCCTGATTCTTCTATTAGCAAATCGTGAGCGGACACATGAACTAGTCAAGCAGTGAGCGCATGGTCTGATCAGTTGGAATAGATGACGAATATAAATCTGTAGCTGAATTCATGTAAGCCCGATGGGCTTCATATTGTGTAGTAAACCTCATCGTAATCATTCAGTTTGCAAGCACATGCAGAGCTTGTATCCAGCCGAAAATTTCATAGCCACAAGGTCTTCACTAGGTGCTCCGCATTTAGTTCTTATTTGCCTACTTCATAATCATGCAGCGCACATGGGACTTTTAATTCATGCTGTCATTTCGATGCAGACAATAGACAACATAATAAGTTGCACGTTGGGTTGATTAACCAGCGCAGTGGCAGGTTTGGAAAAATACGCAGTGGAGAATCCTTGCTTGAATGTAGCATGGTCAAGACCACATATCCTAAATGAAAATGTAATACCCAATAGATTTTTACCTATGATTTTTTGGCATTGATCGGCATCAAAAGTCAAACCAGGTCATGTTTTTTTTCTTCTCCATAAGAGGGCTTTGTTTGTGTTGCTTGAATGTAGCACTCATCCAGGATTTAAATAGACAGATATTCATGCACTATATTCATGCCGGCATCATGCAAGGATAGTGCTAATCCATGTCACGTTTCAAGTAAATAGCTGGAAGCGTCTTCAGCTCTGCAAAATTACAAACGTGGTTAGCGTTTCAGGCTTATCATCGTATCCACTTATCTGCCGTATAATAATGCGTGCAGGACATTCATACGCTTACTATTCAACTGTATGTTAAGAAGAGAAAGAAAGTTTTGGTTTTGGGAAGAGAATTGGGAAAGGGTTTAGTTGATAATTGGTAGCAAGCCTAATCTGTTTGGCTTGTTTTCTAGGTGGCTTTCGAACGGACAGCCTGAACCATCAGGAGAATCTTCAACAAGTGACACTTCGGCAGGAACTGCAGACCCAAATAGTAGTTTATTAAATGGTGTGCTTAGAGAGACTTTTCCCCTTGACGCCTCCCATAGAGAGTTAAATTGCAACGACAATTCAACAGTGAACAAGGACGCGGCGGCCTCAGAAAGTGTTCCAACAAGTTCAAAACTATTATTACAAGACAAAATAAAAAAGTCGTCAGAGTGCTCGGTTAATGGTGTGTCAGCAGGACAACAGCAGGAACATCAATTATTGAATAGCATAAAATATAGTAAGGAGCCTCCATCTTCCATTAAATCTGTTAAAGTAATGGCTGACGACGAGAATAACGCCATGGTTGAAGGTACTACTACTACTAATACAAATAGCGCAATTCCTGAGGGAAACATTCAAACAAAGTCAGCTTCTTCCTATTCTCCCACCACCACTGCTTCCACTTCACTACTAACCACTATTTTAGATCAAGCATTCTTTTCACTCACTGGTTCTATGAATTTCACTAGTCAAAGTTGGTGTAGTGCGTTTGCACTTGCTATTTCCGTGACATTTGTTGTTTCACTCATGTTCAATACAATTAGGAAACGTAAAATCAAAGCTAGCAAAAATAGAGTGAAAAGTAAGACAGTAGAGAATGATGGTCAGGGTGCGGAAGTTAGTGTTCTAAAAGAAGGTTTTAATCTGGCTTCGAGGATGTCTTCTGCAACGTCTGCCCCTCCTGACCAGTCTCAAAATGGTAATTGGAGAATGCTTTCATCTTACGTGCTGTAAACTCCGCTATTTTGTCAGGACTAGGCTTTCTCTTTTACGCGAATGAGTATCAAATACATGTTGCTTTCACTTTCCCTTGCATCCTTCTCTTATCACACGATTCCAGTCCTTTTCCTATGGCTATTAAAGTACGTAACCTAAAAACAGCAAACATGAGAATATTATGCTTTTTTTATTCTATGCTTTAATAAACACTTTAATAAGAATGGTATAAATTAAAGGGATTTTCCATGGATTAAAATAAATTAAAAATTGCTCATTAATCATATAATAGGACGGGAGGAGGAGAGTGAGCGTGTCAATTTCGTTGTGGGTGATGAGGGTGACTCTGCCCCTGAAGACAACGGAGATATGGTAATGGTAGGAGATGAACGTAGGGATAGTTGTACTTCCCAGTCAAGTGATACGGTTCAAGACTTTATTGCCCCGGTTAACGGAAGAAGCATGGACCACATGGGGATAATGGAGAGGAGACGGAGACTGAGGTGAGCATCGTTTTTCGGCTCATTTAACTTTTACACATTTCTTTTTCTCTGCTAGACTGATCCACTTGTAGGATAATGATGTTTTATAAGAGCTGACACTGACACTAAACAGTATAGATTTTCGTACCTGATTTAATGAAACTAGTCTGCGTTCTCACGCATTATAAAGTTCAAAGTCAGACATCCTGTTTCGCAATTAGCAGTTTTTTCCGTTTTATTTCATCAAATATGCTAATGCCATCGTAACGTCGGTGCGTATAAACTTCCATAGGGCGTAAAAACACAAATTCCAAACCAGTCCAAACAATATTTACGTCTATCGTTTTGTTCATACTGTACACATAGATAAATTTTTAATTGCAGAACGAATGAAAACGCTAAGCTTTCAGAGTATATTTAATACTTAGGATAGAGGTCATTAAGCACAACAGTAATGACAGGGTAAGAGTGAGAGTGTCGATAACAATAGGATTCATTCACAACATTATTCCTGGTAACCACGTGTTTCATTTCTTTTAATTTTAATTATGCCCATCGTTTTGTATTTTCCTCATTTCTTGACGCACTCTCGTGCAAGAAGTAATGAATTTGTGGAAACCCAATAAGGACGTGGATGAAAGAGAATCCAATGGAAGCCAGAACATAGTGGAAGTATCGATATCATCAAATGCATATAGAAGTTAAACAATGATTGCGCCATCGCTCTGCAAATTGTTTATGGATTTAACGACTTTTATAATGATAGTTCCTATGAGGAGAAGTTGTATTTCACAATTAAACATGTCGTTTTAGTCAAATTGGGCAGTCTAAGTCTTGTTTTTACAAATAGGGTAATATTAAGTTCTTCAATGCTTGATAGATATCTCCATTACGCAACTGGATTTTAAGTGCCATAAGGAATATTACAACCATTGACGAAGGAAAACAATTTTACAACTATGAAACTTCTTTGATCGCACGCCATCATGCTACACCGGATTATCATGTCCTTGACATTTATCGTTGTGCTGAGCAGCCTGAATTCGTTGCTCACAAAAATGCAATGACGTGTGGTACATTTGGAAGTTTGAGATAATTCAAAGTAATTGCTTATGCAGAACATAATCGTCCTTATTTAGCAGAAAACACTGCAGTTTTCGTGCGACCTGTTGTGCACGTGCTTATCAATGTGTTTTGTAGGGTGCTGGCTAAAGGAACATGAAATTTTCACATGTTTCATGGTCCATCATTCATTAAGTCCGTGTAACCAGAATAAGGTTTTTATCTGAAACTCTTACAAAATATTAAGGTAGGGCGAAACATTTTTTTCAGGTTTTAGATCTAAAAGACGGCGAAAAATAACTAAGTTTAAAGATGTGTAATCACTTATCTGCAGCACAGACCATTTCTAATGGATCAACAGCGTGGCAAGACCACAAGTCATGACCATCATAATAGCAAAAAGATTCAAGGCTGTATTGTGCAATATGCAAATTTATCTTTAACCACTAATGAATCGTCATTATGGAAACTACATGAAATTTAATAGCATAAACAAACTGAACATGTTAACCTATTAAATTCGAATTGGAAGATTTTAACAATTCTGGCGCTCACAGGCAAATATGCAAAATTGTTTGTACATTACATATTATGAAGGAAGTTGCCAAATGAAATGTTTGTCTAAAATTCTATGGAAAGTGTTAACTTCAAGTTCAATACCACGTACATCGATTGTAGATCATTCGTCACAACATTTTTTATCTCAAGTTCGCTTGTTGTTGTGCGATAAAGCTTTCTCTACTATTTACATAATACCATTATGATACAACTCACTTTCTATGCGACATTTTAGGTCATCCAATAAATAGCTCAAAACAATTAAAGACGTAAAAATGTCACACATTCAACATTACTAATATTGCGATTGCGGCCATTGTTCTGATAACGCAAAATATTGTGAGCTCATTTTGTTTTCGAGGAATGGTGGCAGCTACGTAAATCTTTGAGAAAAACGAGACAATTTCCGTTGAAATTATTCATATATTTTTCTAAGACATCTTTAGTAGGAATCCAAACAACTATGTTGTGAAAATTCTCAGAAAGATTATCACTTGAGATAAGTTCATCCTACTTGAGTACATCCATCCAGCTTGTTTTTTTTACGGAAAATGGAAAAACCTGTCAAGTTTGATACCCTTTTTTGAAAGTCGCAAGTCTGTACTTAATACATCCTATTGAAATCCCTGTGCACACCTGTTTTTTTCTTTGAAATACACGTGGATGAGGAGTAGTAAACAGGTGAGAAAATCTTTCTTACGCAATTCGGCCGACATATTTTTCACCCTTTCTCATGGGAAACTTGATCACGCAGATCACTTCTTTTTCAATTATGTAGTATCAAATTTATTGTTACTTGAACTAACTGAGTCGTCATTTTCTGCAAACTAACTTTTAGTAGGAAACAAGAAACAAGTATTAACTCTTTTCTACAAGGTCTGCAGTTTATATGGGAAATCCAAATCAGATTACGCACACACATTCCACCGTATGCTGCTACAGCAATTTTATGAAGTCCGTTGCAATTTGCAATTGAAAAGTTTTAGCTAACAATCCTCCCATATTTCATTTAGTTCTTTTGAATTTTTTCCCTTTTCCATCCCATATTCAACTTCCTATCCCATAGTTACTAATTTATATGCTCCAGACTCCAGATACCTACTGCAAAAATACAATTCTGTTTGATCATGAACCCCCAATTAGAGGATAATCGGACCTGTATCATTTCTCCTTTAACTGCAAACTCCCAACGCAATGTGAACTGCTCTGCAACACTTGCTCAACAATCTCAGAAAATTGTTACCGTACACGAAAAAAAACGTGCAGTTCATCAAGTGTGTGTATGGAGCAAGTCAAGTGTTTTCATACCATAGTCCTATGCGGTGTCGGTGTCATTACAATTTTTTTCAACTTTTCAAGAAGATCGTACCACCATCAAGTATTAACTATCATTATCATCATTCATCCTCATATACTCCTCACAATTACCTTGATTTTGTAATAACCTAGAACAAGAAAACCGGCTTCTGCTGCGTGTCTTTTTTTTCTCTCTTTCGCCGTTCATGTATCGTGCGATCAAGTCTAAAAACATTATTATTCTGATAACCCTTCCATGATAATGTTGAGGTGGTTTTCATTTTTGTGGGTAGATATTCAACCCAATCTAGCCTACCTGTTACATGATTACTTTGCCTTTACCTGTGTACAACTATTTTTTTGTCTGATCATTCTACTCCACCTGTTTTACCTACCCACCAACAATATGTACCATCTTTTCGCAGTTGTCTGTCTATCGTTCTTTGCACATACAGAAAAAAAATCTCGTTTTCTTATTTTGAGTTTCTCCCTGTGTACACCCCATAAAATACTTCTCCCTTTTTCTCACTCAAAACCAAATTTCATTTACATTACCAGAATTATGAGTTTTTTCTTGATTTAAAAGTGAAGCCACATTTTTTTATAAGGACTTTGTACAAAAGAAAATTTCCTCAATACTATTTCCCTTTTCATATAAATACGGTATGATATGCAATACACGTTTGCAGCATGAATGACTATAACATCCTATCTAGAATAACTCTCATCTTTTCCCTGCTCTAAAACAGATAGGTTTTGTTTCGTAGTAGACTATGAAAACAAAACAAAATCTGACTGACCAAATATCTATCCATATTATAAAATCCTGCGGTCATTGTGATTACACTTCTCGGCTACCTGGTCTCATAGGTTGTGTGAAGATCCTCCGAGATATTACCAAGCTATCAGACTACCTCCTCTCTTCGTTTTTTTTTAAGGTTGTGTGAAGATCCTCCGAGATATTACCAAGCTATCAGACTACCTCCTCTCTCGTTTTTTTTTTCTCTCATACATCATAATCATTTTCATACATGCCATTATAAACAACGTTATTTCAATGGTTCATCATCATCAGGCCATACATTTATTATCATGCTGATATTGTGTAAAAAATATCTATATACGTAAAAAAAAATAATTCACGACTATATCTTTCCCTGGTGCTTGTTCTTCGTCTCTCTTGTTAGTTTATGAATGTGTGCTTAAATAGCTAGGGGAAAAATGTTCATGCTAATATTCATGAAAAATTAGACATGCATAGTTCATTTCATGATGTGGTCGCACACAACAAACAACCACGTTATAAGACCAGTAGAGAGACAGAGAGTGAAAATCAAAGAGGTGCCAGTAGTATAGTGTTAAGCTGTTATATAATGTACAGTTATGTTAACTGATGTTAAAAATTATATAAGTATTAGAAAATAAACTAAAATTACCTTGTTTTTTACTATCGCAACTCGGACGTATAAGTTATAAAAAAAAAGACATATAGTGAAAGGAAAAGTGAAAATGACGAATGAAGTGTCACAAACCGGGTTGGAAACGGAGTCGTTACAGGAACCCAATGGAAACGTAGTTGAGAGTGTGGGGGATCCTGCTAGTCAAATGGCTCAATTACCCGTCCCCCAACCTCAAAATACTCCGGTTCAACAACCTGTACAAGGACATTTAAGGTAGTGAAAATTTGCAAATTTCAAATGTGTAGAGCTTAATAGAAAGTCAAAAGTGAAAACATTGTAATACCCAATATGGGAATGCTTTCACTGCTTCCCTATCGTCTGAAAAAGGGTAAGCTGAGCACGTGGGTAAGAGCTCCGATCATAGAACAAAGAGAACGGTTGTGCGTGGGCTGGTTGACAGTATTTTT
>JAAXOA010003780.1:0-11041 GCA_036561885.1 Salina celebensis
TTTCAAAACGAACCAAAAACTTACGAAATACATTCTGGAATTTTCGCTACATTTGAGCAATACAGCAACAGTGAATAAAAGTTACCAATCTGGTTCGGGAAACTTCATATTTCCCAAACGATAACCGCACAATTTACCGTCTACAATAGCACGATAAATAGTATAACATCGTAACAAGCAACTCAAAATTTAACACACATTTCGTTTTCGTTTTACCCCATGTTCGAAGAGACGCTCTTCAAAAAGCGAATCTTGTGTGCAGAAGCAAGTAAAAGTCACAGTTTGGCTTGTTTTGGATTTGTGAGTAACAATTCTGAAGTAAAAATGTCGAAAACAAAAGACAAATCGTACTGCATAGTTACATTTATTGAAGAAGACAACGCAATTTCTTTAGTGCCAGCCTGTTGGATTGATCTACAAAAGAGTGAATGTTTTTGGCCCCCATTCCCAGCTGGACCAGCAATTCAGTGTCGGAGGAAACCGACGAGTAGTTGGAGGAGCACGAAAGTGAAGATCTTGGAACAGGGAATAGGTACGAATCAGATCGTGGATTAGTCAAACTTCATTTATTTGACATGCCATTGTTTTGTGAATTTTCCAGATTCATACGCAAGAGGAAAACGTCATGAACTTCGCCACGAAAACAATCGTAACCCACTAACAACGGACGCTGAGACTCCTAAGACGAGACTAAGGAGAAGAAAGAAAGGATTGCCACGCAAATTATTCTCTGAGCCGTCACTGGTGTTAAATGATGAAATAGTGAATAACGACAGTTCAGACAGCAGCTCAGAACTATCGTATTCTCCTTTAAAGTCAGACGAAGACGCTGAATTAACAAAACGACTTGAGTGTAAGAATCAATCTTTAAAATTTGTGCATGATTCCAGTCGAGAATTTTTAATTATGCTTCGATTGTTGCGTTCCACAGCCTTACGTGAAGCTCAAGCATCACCACCAGGCATTCAGTCGTTGCTAAACAACTTGGAAAGTTTTCATGCAGAATCTCCAGGAGACATTGCTGTAACAACAACAACTTTAAACGAAAACCAAAGCATCTGTTCCAGGTTGGAGTCTTTGGAACAACGCCAGACAGGTATTTAATTGAATGAATTGCAATTAAACAATGTCTAATTAAAACCACTTTGTTCTGTTCATTAAAAAGCGCTGGAGAAAACTGTCATCAGTGCCATAACAGAAATAAAGGCCGATCTCAAGGAATTACTTCAACGAAGTTCCACCTCAAAAAGGATTCAAGTAGACACAGCAGACAAAGCCATTCCAGTACAGCTTCCAGTTAAGACGAAAGAAGAGCTTGAAAAACTTGAAACTTGGATTTCGAAGGAGGACGTCAATTTCAAAGTTTTGGTAAGAGATTGATTTGTGTCGGGCAGTCTTTGAGGATTGTTTATAATGAGCGAACTTGATTTCTTATCTTAGGTTAATCTTTGTGCGGCATTCGGTGGTCAACAATTAGGGAAAATAGTCCGAAAGATTCTGAAGAATCTTTTTTCGGCGGAGTTTGCTAGACAAATCAATTACAGTGGAACAAACAATAAAATTGGGTTTGAAACTCTCGCACTGAAGCGCATTGTTGTTGGTAAGTGATTTGGTCAGAACTTTTGCATTCTTTAGATATGCGTTGTTTTACTCTAATTACTTTTTGGAAATAATTGACAGATTCTGCCAGGTTGAATGAGAAACAAGATAAGGCGACAACTCATGATATAGAAGATATCATCAAAAAGTGGTTCCAGAACGCCCGCGACTTAAGTGGAGGTCGAACAGCTCGGAGGCCGAATGTCGTCGTACAGGTCGAAGCGGCGGCGGATCAACAATGAAGTTCATCAAATGCTGCAAAATCTACATAATAATGTGTCGACTTCTAACAATCCACAACTCCCTAATTTAGTTTATACAGATACAGTGAATTTTTCACCTTTAATTGATGTAACAGAGGCGTACAATTTTAGATTTCCGGAAAGAGTTGTAGATGTAGACACCCCGTCAACAACAACCACCCCTCTTGATTTTATTACTTCTGATACAGAAAATGACCCTCAAATTGATAACTTTGCGATTAGAGCTGAATTGGCAAAATGGTCGATTAGGCATAATATTAGCCATATGGCTTTGAACGAACTTTTAAAACTTTTGAAGCCTAGAATTGATGAGTTACCATTGTGTGCAAAAACATTGCTAAAAACTCCAAGGACATTAGAAATCCAATCTGTAACAGGTGGAAAGTACTATTATTTTGGTCTAACTCCTCAGATATCTCGTGTATTAGAGGCTTGTAAACCTAGTGATTTTCAATATGAAAAATTCAAGGGTCAAAACTTCGTTACCATATCAATTAGTTCAGACGGGGTTCCAATATGTAAGAGTTCTAATCTTTCAATGTGGCCAATTTTGGTTATCGTGGATCAGGTTAGGCAGGCAGGGCCATTGCTTATAGCTTTATTCTCCGGGCAAACCAAACCTTCGTCTATATTCGAATACCTTAGCCCTTTTGTATCTGAAATGTCAAATCTGCAACAGAATGGTCTAACAGTTAGAGGTATTTTATATAAAATTCGTGTCAGCTGTGTAATAGCTGATGCACCTGCAAGAAGTTTCTTAAAATGTGTTAAAGGTCACACCGGTTATCATGGTTGCGAAAGATGTGAAGATGAAGGGGAACATATGTATAATCGGGTTGTATTTTCGCAAGGTATTGCCAGAAAGAGGACTAATGAATCATTCCGCAACAAACGTGACATTGACCATCATCATGTGAAATTTGATTCGCCACTTTTAGGGCTAGATATTAATTTGGTAGATGATTTTGTTTTGGACTATATGCATTTAGTTTGTCTCGGAGTCATGCGGAAATTACTTAACTTGTGGTTAGCAGGGCCCCTAAGCGTTAGGATTGGTAGTAATAAAACAATCATTTTAAACAATCAACTTGAAGATTGCTCCAAAACATTCCCATTCGAGTTCACTAGGAAGCCTAGGTCATTGAAGGACTTAAATAGGTTTAAAGCAACCGAATTCAGGACATTTCTTCTTTACACTGGTCCAAGTGTTTTAAGGAACGTTATAACTAATGAAGCATATCAAAATTTTCTACTTCTACACTGCGCTTTAAAAGTTTTACTTGCTGATACAGCCGCTGATAAAAAATTTAATGAATTGGCTAGATACATGCTGGAGAAATTTGTTAAGACAGGCACAAAGCTGTACGGTTTGTCCTTTTGTATTTATAATGTACACAATTTGTTACACTTAGCAGATGATGGGCTAAGATTTGGTAATTTGCAAACAATTAGTGCATTTCCATTCGAAAACTTTATGCAAAAGTTAAAAAGATACATTCGGGGTCAGAACCTGCAGTTGGAGCAAGTAGTTAAACGCATAAGCGAAGAAAATGAGCTTCTTGTAAATGACAAGATCTGTTTTAATCCTTCTAAGAACATAACCTTTAAAAAAAGACACATTGAAATGATAGGCTTTCGGTTCTCTTGTAAAGAAGGGGATAATTGTTTAATTGATGAATGTGGCCGGATATTATTAATAACACGTATTGATGGATCCTCATTAGATTGCGTAGAGATGCGAAAGAAAAACGTAGAATGGTACCCCATCCCTAGTGACATTGTGAAGGTTTTCAAGGTTTCTTCTACAACTTGTCGGTTTACAATTAATTGTAGGCAGGTTAAAAATAAATGTATTCTAATTAGTGTAAGTAACTCGGAATATTTATGTCATGTTCTTAACAATATTGAATAAATCAGCTGTTGAAAATTGCAATGAAAGTTTTCTATTTTTTAAATTCTTTGCCGCATATTAAATTAGTTACTAGTACGTTTACAACGCGGGATTCATTTGGGAACTGCGTCAGAATACGCACAAAAATCAAATGGATTCCGATGGGAATGGTTATGGAATAATTGCGTTTCCCGTACGTTTCCCTATCCCAAAACTACTCAATGGGGTTGACTTGGTTACGTTCGGGAACTGCTGCCAAATCCCGAATCAAATGCTTGAAAATTTCCTGGACGTTTTACGAATGGATTACGGACTGTGTGTCTACCTGGGTTGTCTCCGGCTTTATAGACGTTCATGGCCTTGCATGTTTGCCATCCACTATAAGTCGTAACATTCTTCAGAATTCTACCGATAATTTCCGATTCAAACAAATACAAAATACTTGTGAGGTCCTTTGCACGTTCACGTATGTTTGCATGAAACTCGACATGACTTTTAGGAGACTGGGGCGGCTCAAATGCGTTATCAAATGCAACCGAAACCCATTTCCCCAGGGCTTCTAGCCTCATGATGGTTTTTGATATATCTTGATTGAACATATCAACAAAGTATCTTATCTGTAGATACTGTAAGGATAAGATGTTACCAACATGTGTCAAATGTAGTGGATGACACTTTTTGCAAAATCGGCATAAAACGTAAGCTCCTGATACAACCTCCTGACGCCGAGTGTTCGTCATAGTAGGAAGTACAAACAGTTCATAATTTGATGTAGTTGTGTATGAACTCACCCCAAGAAGATCAGTTATCCTGGTCAAACTAGTAGCCCATTGCTTTATTGTGTTGTACTGGGTAAATGGAACAACTAAAATATCAAAACGCTCTCGCGTGACAACGAAGTAGTCAACAGTTTCTTCCACCGTTATGCTACTCTCACGTTTTGATATGTTGTAGGATTTTGTCCAAAATCGTTTGAATGCCCGTGGAACCAAAACTTCAAAGTCGTTTGTCTGTGGAATCCAACGATATGCCGTGCTTTCTCTTGTATAAGGCGGAGGAAACAAATGAAGATGTCTTTCACAAGTCCATGGGCGAGTTTTACAAGTAAGTTCCAAGCTTGGGAAATCTTCAACACATTCTAAATTGTCCAAGTCGTTTGCATCTATTGTGCAGTTTAGCAAACTGCTTCTATTCAGTCTTTTGAATTTTTCAGTAGGAAATACTCGATAACGCCATTGAGTAAAGTTTTGCTCAGTTTTAGGTACAAATACCGAGTACTTAACTTTTATAGAATTAAACCTGCTAAGAATTACAGGGCGTTGTAGCATTCCAAATGGAAAGTCTATACCCCTGATGTTGATAATGTGCAAAAGACAGTTATTGTCTATGTTGAGAACAGTTTGTAGAAACGAATTCGCTTCCAATTCAGGAATTGGTGATGGAGATGGGTTATGATAACGGATGCCAAGAAGCTGCCGGGTCTGGGGATTTCCATTGCACCTCTGAACAAAAACGATAGAAATTAAAACCATAAAATTCCCATAACAAGAAGCCTGGTAAACAGTAGTGGAATCCATTGGTAGTTACTGGAGCCAATGAAGGACACGACTGGAGGTGAAAAGAAGTATGGTAAAAACCTGTTGCTGCCATTGAGGCGGTTTAATGCAATATATAAATTTGTGCAGTGTTCATAATTTTGCATTTTTGGGTACTTTCATTGATTTTTAGCCATAATACATAAAAATTCTGTTTAATATAGTATTAGCGAGAAAAAAAATGATTGCATGGCCAACGTGTCACGTGGAAGAAGCTGCAAACTTCTCTGGTGAGTATTTCTATGTGCTTATAGGCAGAATCAAGACGAAGAAGTATTAAGTATCGAATCGCATTGTAAGAATTCAGGGAGGAGCTAAAGTTTGGTTTTTTAAGGATACGCAAGAAAGAATCATTATGAAACGGTCACGTGGAAGACTTTTCCTAACTCGCTAGTGCCGATGGTTTTCTACATAATTTAGAAAGTACCCAATACACACACACTTTCGTCTAAAAGCCACGTGTTTAATTACAGTTACAGGTTAATTTCTACATAACACTATTATAATCAGGTACATTTCAATGAAACTGAAAGATAACAGGGAGGAATAACAATTTTTTTAACTTCCAAAAGAAGACAAAGAATGTTAGCGGATGATAAATGAGGATATTTTCTGCTGGGAAATGACTGAAGCACCAATTGTTGAATTGATTGTAAAATATATGTACCCTTGGCTTACAAAGGCATTCCTGAAGCTCCATGCCACTTCTGCAGAAGTCTTGCAAAATTATATGTGCCATTCCGAGATGAGAAATACTTTTCGGAGTCTTTATACGAATTCTTATGCTACCCCTATATAAAAACCTATTATGCATGGCGTAACAATCAGAAAGCAAAAGATTGGCGTAGAAAGGAAAAAGTTTTACTATTTAAGTTTATGGATGACCCAAGTCTATACTAGGCACGTAATTAACATCCCTAACATAGCGAGATAGTTAGTTAATACAGAACTAGTTTGCAATGTAAAACCAGCTGATGATTTTATTGCTGTTGACGCCAGTGCACTATGAGAAGCCTCGGGTTTCTGAACGCTGGCAACCATTTGAGTTGGTTTCAATTCGGGTGATTTAATTTCTGCTCCAAGCTGTGAAAGGTCCACTAGAACTTCATACAAAGAGGAAGACTGTTCTCCATCTAGAAAAGAATGTGAAATTATGCTTTAAACTCTCTCACTCTTGTCGTCTTGTCTGATGTAAACTTATATGTACTTACGTAATTCAGTATAGCATTTTCCAGACGATCTTGTCACGTATCCAGGGAGTAGCTCACCTCCCACAGCCATCCGCCCCACATAAATGGGCTCCTGTGTTACAGGGTGACAACCAGCGACAACAGCTCCGTCTGGAATATTGCTGTCGTGAGTAATATCCCACCGAACTTCATCTCGGGGAACGACCAATATCTGAATCCACCATAACAAAATAATATCATTTTATATTGCATCCACATTTTTATTTTTGGAAATTACCTCGTATTCTTTAGGAACATGCATTTGGCCGTGAATCGCGTAAAACTTGTGATAAAATGTCGATATTCCTGAAATATTTACAACATAGCACCAAAATTCACTGTAAATGTACAAAGTTCAATGGGAAGAAGAATGTTGAGACTCAAGACTAAACACACCTGTGGACTTCGCTTTTCCAATCACGTGGCCATTGTCATGCCGTGACCGCAAAGCATAAATTTCTGAATGTGGATGTTCGTAGCCGACAACTAAGGCTCCCAAATTAAATGCATTGAAGGTTACTGGAGCCCACCTTATTTTGCTGTTGGCTGGTCTCTCCATTGGACACTTTAAAAACAAATGTTAAATTTTAAACCAAATACGGTTTTTATTTATACTGGTCAACAGAGCCCCAAACACTTTTACTTACCATCTCGACTGTACGATTATCTGCATCCGTCGACTTCACAGACAAAATGAAGCCAGCAAGATACACGAAAAGCTGTTTAGACACATAAAGAGACATTGGCATTCCAAAATGCAGAAAGAATGTTTCAAAGTGAAATATTACAACGTATGCATTTACCTGGGTAGCTCGAAACATGTGCATGTTTGGCTGTACAATTATGCGGAAACTTGTTTCAGGAAGAAAACTTTGAATGGTTCTGTAGGTATTAAAGTTAGAATGACTTCATAAAGGAAACTGTATGAATGAATGTTGATCTCTGCCAAACTTTATAAAAAAAAGACAATACTTCGTCAATTATTTCTCTATACGCCTATGCTCTCCAAAACAAGTAAAATACCGAGTAATTCATATTGCTTAAAACCACTTATACAGGAAGTTATGTTAACTTGTCGACAATACGTCTCTTGAGTATTGCATGCTATTAACTATTACATAAAATGACTGACTATCAAATCCGGAAGACTTAATCCTGTTTCCTGTTTTTCCAACTTCCATGATGTCATACCATGGCTAATATGGCTATCAACTTTTCTAACTGCACGTTGCGCTTGAAGACTAACGACCGGTCTGATTATTGTGCTTGTCCTTAAAAGTAGTCAAGTTCTCCCAAGTTCAGGAGCAGCACGTAGCCCAAATCAAATATTTTTACAGGGTTAAATACGACGAAAAATATTGAAAGAGTTGAGATTTAAGATACTTTTCCAAGAACAAACACGAAAGGAGTCATATCCAAATATTTCACTGTCACTCAATGATGACTAAGCAATCAAAACTTGACATGTATCTCCTGCCTCAGGAACTGCGATATGATAGTCATTATTATTTCACTTGCATGAAATGCATTATTTAAATTTTAGCGAATTCTTCGAGATTTTTGGAGCCGCTGATTTTGATAAATTATATTCTTGTTTATTTGAAGGGCCATGTCACGCAATATGTAGATGCCAAATCAAGCGCAACTTTTTAACTCATTTTTTTTTGCGTTTTTCAATTCATTTATTTTTTAAATACATATTTACCTTTGTAAGTCAGCGCTTGTTCAGTTAGTTTTAGGCGATTTAATTAACTATGTGGAAACAAGTTCCGAAAATCAAACATATTAAAATATTTTCAATTGTGTTGCCTGTAAACTTCTACGGTTTGGGTCCGCAGAATCCCGTTCCCATGCCAGAGGCTGGTAGACCTTTGCCTGGAAGAATAAATCCAATCAAAATGATGTATAACCTTGAAATATTAAGTAATCTTGCATGCAGTTTTTTTCTTACATATATACGTATCGCAGCAGTTGGTGTTAGTTGCACACATGGACGAAGTACATCCATAACCGCTATTATCTCGAACGCTTTCTTGTGTCAGTTCGTATGGATGTCCGACGACAATACAAAAGGTGTGACACAATGCGACAAGAATCACAAATTGAAAATACGCCCTCATGCTGGAAATTGTGTTTAGTTTACTGTCGTAACTTATTTCCAGTTCAAGCAGTGAAAGAATGAGACAAGAATTTTGTGTTACACTCTTTTATGCTAGCAATTGCAGTAAACTAAACGAAAGGCATCTGAGAAAAATATCTAAATGAATTTAATCAAGGATAGCTGTACATTTTGGTCATACCCTAAGTTGTTAGTTTGGCTTACTAAAAGAGGTATATCTTTGTTGAGTCCTTTTTTAATTCCTTGGGTTTTGTGTGAGTTTAAAGCCTTAAATATTCTAATTTTTGAGGAAAACCTTTTTGTTATTCTTAAACGCCGGTTTGTACGTAAGAAGGCACACGAAAACAACAAATCACCTACTTGTCAGGAGAATACTTGTTAATCACCTGTGTTCAATAATACGTAACCGAACTATGGCTTGTACCAATATTCAAAAGAATTTGGGGTTGTGACAGTCGGTATGGTTGAGCTTAATCTATTAGGCAACAATTAGTACGTAGTAGGGTTTGCTGAAATTAATATAAACATTTATGTCGGGAAAAACCATTTACATATATGCATGAATACGGACCTCTAAAGCTTTATAACCCCGGCAAAATGTTTCGTGCAACTGAAAGACTGAAGCAAAGTGGAAACTTTTGTTTCATCTGATATAAGTAGGAGATAATTTTATTGTACTATCTGTCATTGGTCATAATAGTTGCAATAATTCTTAAAATTGTGAGTTACAAAATGCAGAAACGATGTCTTAAAAAAGGCAATTAACTACCATCTCATTAACATTTCCCATTGAAGCAATTAATTTTAGGTAGATCTTACGACACCTTCACGTGCCACTATTGATTAGTTACATGTCTAGAAAATTGAAGCACAGGTAGTTAATGAAAATACGACCACGTAGACATGCTTAATGATATTCCTCGACTAGTTGGCGTTATCGAAAGCACTGTGTTCGTTCTTGTAGACTTACCAAGCTTCACTGACCACAAGATTCCAGGATGTCTTACAAAAAGGAAATAACAAGAGAGACAGTGCGCTACGAGAGCAAAACTTTGGCAGAACAAATTTGCGGACTTATAGGGCTCTGTGTTTTCTGCATTACTATGCTGTGTGCCATTTGGGGATTCAAAAAGAAGAAATTATGCTCATTTTCGGCAATAGCACCAGGTGTTGTATTTAATGGACCTCGTGTCGTCCCCAGCAGAACAATACAACTTCAGCCGAATATGATTCCTCAAAATTTGGAAGGAGTCGTATTGCAAACAAGCCATGTTCCTACTCAGTCCAGCTGGAATGGCCTGAATCCGCAGGATGTAAATTGCCCAGACACTTTTGGTTTCAGCAAAAGTTCTCAAAATGAAAACTGGGCGGTTCCAATAGCACCTCCACCGGATTACAGCGAGTGCTTGCCGAAAAATCATACACTGAATAATATCTAAAGTCGTCGACTTTGTTACAGGCCGCACCAAGTAATCACTGCCGTGTTAGATATATTTTGGCTAAATATATGTCTCGTATTGACATGTTATTTTTAAGTTTTATCAAATATATTAAATATTGTTTACTGACAGAATATCTGACTCGTATTGCTTGTAAAAGACATAAGCATATCTTGTGTTTAGTATTAATTTCTTAGTGAATCGAAATTTCCCCGACTTGTATTTTTTAACCGGAAGCGGATCTATTCAGCAAACATCTTATAGTTACATATATCCTATATTTAACAAACCAGTCCGTTTCAAAACGAAATCTTGAAGTAGCGAAAGCGAAGCCACGTTTTCTTAGATGATTCATTGAATACGTTTTAATGTATTCACGAATCATTGAATACGCACCATTGACTCGTTAACCATTGAATTTGAAGCAATATAACGACCATTAATCAAACTGTTTGAATTCAATTATCTTCCTGAATCTCGTCAACGTGACGAAATATGACACGGACTCTTTGAGCAGAAATGATCTATTTAGATGAAACGGCTTTGGGCGGTTAGCGCATTTGAACAAAAACGCATTTGTGAAATAAACGCAAAGGATCATAAGCGTATTCGTCCCGCGAGCCTATAAGAAAATCCGCTTTTTTTTTGGTCGGCTATGGTGTACTCCACGGGTCTCAAAAGTTCATATTTGGAGGTTCTTTAATTCAATAGATATTTAGACGATTCTGAACACAGATAATGATTTTATGACGGAGAATTCAAATCCGCTCCAATTTTCTTGATAGGACTATTTTTATGGAAATTATAGCGCTTTTAATTTTAACGGATGTCTGGACTAAATCGTGAAAATGAATGGGAAATATTCGCATTAGAGCTTCGTTTCCATTTACGCAATTGACATTCAGG